>VZDJ01000010.1:1775116-1823196 GCA_008694505.1 Cyanoderma ruficeps
TTTTTTGGTGGCCTGCTTGTATTTGCATACAACTCCCTCAGGAGGAAAACAAAAGTTATTGAAGTTTTAGGATGTCAGAACATTCAGGATGGATACAAAAACTGAAATATTAAAATCCACATGCAAGCACTTCAAGAAATATTTTACACCTCAGGGGTACTCAAAATTTTTAGCAAAACCAGATGGACTTGTGATGAGTTTGGGGAAAATACTTATTATGCATTTATGCACCTCTCCAGATACTCTGCTTTGAAACTCAAAGGTTTCAAAAAGAAATTTTAATTAAAACCCTGCCATTTAAGAAAAGGTTTTAATTTTTGATAAATAGCGAAAAGTTTTTATTATCTGGCTGGAGGTTTTTTTTTTTTTTTTCTTTNTTGCTTTCACTTGCTTTAGACATACCTGGCATCTAAATTTTAATTATATCCATTCATTTTACCTGTCTCTTTAAACACTTTTCAATCAACATGTACTTCCTCTGGCAGAATATCATGTTCAGATTCTTTTTAATCAATTTTACTGCCAAATCCTGTTTGCCTTACTCATGCAAGTATTCCTGCAGAAATCAATTGGACTACTTGTATGAGAAAAGCAAGCAGTTCTTGCCTTTATTTGGTAAAGCAACAGACTTGAACAAAAGCGGTACTGTACCTGCCATGGGCAGCCAGAAACAATGACGAGCTCCTTGATAAGATTAGATGTAATTTTAAATGCAACTAGGACAAAGAATCCCTCCCACCAACCCCAACTCATAACTCTCTACAGTAATTTCACTGCAGGAAAGCAGTTGAAGAATTACTGACAAGAACCAGACTGCCCAGTAAGCACCACCTAACAGACACAGAAACATGATCTGCATTATTTTTAAGCTTGGCAGACATTTTGTGCTTCTTTCAAAAAAGGAAAAATAAAAGAAAAAAAGCACAATCTTTTAAGCCAGGCACATGTAAACCTTACACATTCCTGGTTTTAATGTTACAGGAAGACCTTGCATTTTAAACATTCTTATAGATGTACAACGAAAATACTGAAATACCAGCTACTTGTGAATGATTGTTTCAGAATAAACAAATGCATTGTCATTGTGTGTGGATAGATTGGTTTAACTTTAAAACAAAAAGTTTTTCCCAGTCCCAAGTCAATTGCTGAACTTTCATTCACAAAATTTATGCCAGCAGAGCTGAAAGCTTAGTTTGTAGCTGTGAAATGGGTGCATGACTACATGTAACACAGAATCTCAGGCTGAATCCCTATTTGGTTTTTGAAATATTGTATTTGATTAATTCTGTGTTTAACAACCCAGAGAAACCTCTAGTGTAATGTTTACTTGCTATTCACAGTCATGGGATAAGCAGTATGCAAATTCACACACAGTGAGATTCAGATATGATTTCCTTTTCAGCATAAATTCTTTTTTTTTTTCTTTGAGTTTTTTTCCATTTAAATATACTGGCTTATGCATGGGTTAATTATATTCAGTTTGTAATTTTAAGGGCAATAGTGTGTGTTTAGATATTCAGCAGCTTGATGCAGTGGGCACTGAAGACAGTGCCTATAGTCTATAATACCTATAGGCTTTGGATCAAACCCAGATGGAGGATGGAAGAAGTAGGGTAGGGAATTCAAACAGCATGGGCAATGTTTCTGAATTTGTGGCAAAGGTGATGAAGCAGAGGAGGTTGGGGTGTTACACAAAGTGTCACACAACATCTTGCTCCAGCACATAGTTTTTGTTAATGAAACAAATAAAACATTTTTGTCCTATTACCTAAACAGTGTGAAGAAGTGTTCTCTGCAGCTAGCCTGGGACAATGACTCTGGCAGCCAGCACAGGACTTCCAGGGGAGTGAAAGGTGAAGTACTGGAAATGAACTCTCTAGCCTGGTAACTACCTCAGCTGCAGTGAGCTGCTGGCCCCAAGGTGGAGGAAGGCACCAGCCTCCGTCCTCCGGCACCTTTTGAGAGCAGGTGTGTCCCAAGGCCACAGTGGATGATGGTTTGCTTTACTCACAGAAAGCCAGGAACTGCTGTATCACTGTGTTAATGGAGGTGGCTTTGCTTTTTGCAGTTTTTCAGCATTTCTCAACAATTTCAGGCCTTGGCTTTGTCTGGAAGTATGTCATCCTTGACCAAGAAGGGTTCGTCCTTGGCTGTCACATACTTTGTCCTAGACTTTGTGATCTGTGCTGTTCTCAAAAGCTCAAGGGCCCTCACTATCTAGATGGCCTTGGCACACATCTGTGACACATTTAACTCAGGCACAAATGTGTGATGTGACTCTATTCTCAGTTTACCTGGACCTCACTTCTCTACCTGAATATTGGAGATAAGACCAATCCTGCCCTATCTCAAAGAGGTAGTGGGAGGATAAAAAACATTTGTGATTGCTAAGTGCTGAGATGTAGTCATGACAAAGGCCAGCAAGTGCCTGGACAGATAGCAAACCTCATTGGAGGCAGATACAGCTCCATTTCAGTTGTAACTAACTTTGTTGCTTTTCCTCTCATGAAACATAAGAAATTCACATCACTCTAGAACATGGGAGAGTAAATATGTTAGAAGTGAGATTAATAAAACTATTAACTAACATTTACTGAATTTAATACAGCTTGTAAAGTAACTAATAAAATTCAGTATTATTATCTATAAAAAATGTGGAAATAGCAACAAATATATTAAGTGGTGTGTGTGAGATCAGATGCTAATGGGACTGAAACACATTGATGGGACTGAAATACAGCCCAGAACTCATATTTTCCCTTTTCTTTTAAAGAAAGCATTAATGGCATAGGAGTTTGGCAGTTCCCACATTTTAAACACACCAAAAGTATTTTCTGTGATTTTTTTTCTCAAAACATGAATAAGTTTTTGATGCATAAAACATAATCTGAAATCTGAAATTTTAGTATGAAAATGTGTGAAATTCTTATTTTATTGTATGTTTCTTGGCCTGCAAGATTTGCTCTTGGCGTGCAAGGAGCAATTAAAATATATAAATATGCAATACTTGTCTTTTCTACCTTTATTAGGGTTCTAACAGAAGCAAGCTAGTTTTCCAGGTTCTTAATTGTTCGTTCTGGTGGCATCTGTGCTTTGTCATTACTGTCTGTGGAACAGACTATTCAAAAAAGATGTCTGTCCACTGCTATAAACTTGTGAGAACTTTGTGTGATAAGACAGAGCCACTGGGGCCATGGCTAGATTGCCTTCAGGAGTTGTCGTTTTGATCACAGAGATCTAGCTCCTGCAGAGAAATAAGCTGCTTCATTTCAGACTGGGAAAAAGCAAATAACTACCTAAAAATAAGATCCTTCAGTGCCTCCTATAAGGTAAAATGACAGTACACACTGAATGACCAAACAACACAAATGAGGGTATGGGTGTGGCTTGACTACCTCAGTTCCATCAATTTATGTTCAACTTAACTGAATTTATACAAACATTGAAGACTTTTCAGCATGGCTTTGAATGCCCAATATCTGATATTAAGTGAATTCTTTTCAGAAGTGGGGTGCTCAGCACACGCCAATAGCCAGCACATGCCTTTGTGTGGTATCAAAGCCCAACAGCACCTAAGACCATGAGTCACTGTGAAAGCATGAGCTTGGATCCCTCTTCCCCTGGAGATAGTCGAACTCTTATTTGTGATAAATCTATATTTTGCACACAGGCAATCTATACTGCAGCAGTTACTAAGAGTTAAAACAGGGAGCAAAACCTAGAGTGCCGATGGCTTAAAAGTCACACATTTCTGAGACATGCTTCATCCCCCCGTATCATTCTCCTACAAGGTTATCAGAGCAACTTTCTGCATTCAAAAGAGCTGTGGTTCACAGCTCAGCTAAAGTGACCACAGCACAGTGTGAAGTGACATGTCACTCCCTCGCTTGTTTTCTTCTTTTCCCTTTAAGCCTCCCCGGACCGATTTGAGTTGCCTGTCATCAGCCGAGATCATGGCTCTGCCAGGCACAGCTTCCCAGGACGTGTCAGTGAAGGGGATGCTCCAGAAACCTCCTGGACCCATTGGCCACCGGGGTGTGAAGGCAAATGCTGAGAGCCCAGAGCACTAGTGTCACCGGTGGGGAGCGGCAGCTGGCCTGCTGGGAATGGATCTGGGCGCTGAAAGGGTGCACTTCAACCTTTCAGTTTGTACACAAGTCTCCCTGTAACAGCACTATCTGGCAATTGGCATGCTTAGACCTAATTTTCAATCCACAAGTAGGAGGCAGGTCATTGAGGATATCCTCACTATTAGAGTTATTCAGTTTGCATAAAGGCTCTACTTAACACTTGAGGAAGGAGTGCTGATTTCCAGAGTGTTGATTTGATTCCTCAGTCACTGCTGAGTGTGGCAGTGTGGCACTGGCAGCCAAAAGTTTGCTGATGACCAGAAAAGACAAGGTACCTACAGGTTTGTCCAAGACTATGTGTAAAATCCCCAAACTTCCATAAATAGGGATGTGATGCCTGTCTTGCAGTTGAAGATTCTGTCTAGAGTGTCGAAAATATTTTGTTTTTCATTATTGAAACCATCATTTGCAAATGTGAAGGACAAAAGTGCAAATATAGATCTTCAAGAATGGAATATATCAGATAAAGTTTGTCGTATGTATATTTATAAGGTATAGATGTGTTTGAAATCACAGATATTCCTTGCACTTAAATGGTCCTAATACAGGTGTTTTTTAAGAGAGCAGTAGTTGGTAAAGGCGATCAAGGAAATCATTAAAGATCTAAAAAAGACAATAATGATGCTGAGGATGAAAGCATACAAGCACTAGATTTATTTTGCCTGGCTCCTCTTTCATCCCAATTTACATTTTAGTTAGCCTGTGCATGTAAATTTCTGAAAAATGCTGTTTTTTTCTTTTTCTTGCCACAAATATGTTTTCATTTTTAAAGGAATTGATATGGGCTCAAGAGAAACACTTGAATTTTTGTTATTGAATGGATTTATGATTTTCAAGTTTTCTCAAAGAAAAAGAAGATGTAATCTCACTCAGGAGAATTCATGGTTACCTGTAGAAGTTTTACTCAGGAAGACCCTGTCTTAAAGACAGAAAAGGACTGCTTTTATAATATTAGTGTTGGCAAAAAAGGGATCCAAAAAACCCCTCAATAGTAGGGAATATTTTTCTTATTCTGGATTCAGACCTATATGTTGTGTCTGATATCTTTCACAGTAAATGAACAAGCTGTACCCCACACTAAGCTTCAGTACTTATCAGCTGTAAAGAAGTTCCTGTCTGTTCCATGTTCGGCTCAGGCTTATTGCTAATGGCTAACAGGCAGCTAAATTAACACTGGATTTTTACCTGCAGGAGAGTATCTGACTCTGCTATGGGAATAAGCCCTGCTATCCTTAAAAGGATATTTTTTGCTTACCTAAAAATAGATGTGGTATTGCTCCCCCTCATTTGTAAATTCCTGCTGTTGAATGAAGTGACTGACATTCAAGAAACAGCATGCCCACTTTTCTGTACATTATTAGGCTTTAATAAACAAAGATGAATGTGAATTCTTGAATTACTGGTCTACACAGAAGTCCCTGTGTGCAGAAAGAGATCAGTGCTGGAAGTCCTGTAGAATTCTTTTTTTTTAATTTGATGTTTGTTTCTTTACTCAGAAGATTAGCAACTTCACCATAGGCAAAAAACCCATCAAACCAACCTCATTAATTTCTAACACAGAAGGATTTTCAAATTAAAACAGCTGTTATTTATCCTTATTTTTGTAAGTAATAACTATTACATTTAGCTTCTTTAATACAGGTGTGGAAATCTTAATCCAGTTCATTTGAGAAAAAGAATTCCACCTTAAATATTTTTAAAGAATGCTCTGAACAATCAGCTGCATATAGGCAAAGGAGGGATTGCATTATTGCTATTAAATTCTGTAGCCTGAAGCAGAGAATGTACAAGTTGGTACTAAAAACAGAGGACAGTTTTTAGTCTTTCTGAGATGTTCTTTTATTTTCCAACTGTCTAGGAAGTCCCCGGTAAGTATGAATGTATAGCAGGGATATACCTGGAGCACTGCAATGCACTACTTCCAATTAAAACATTTCTAATGCAGAAAAAAAAATAAGGAAAACTACTTAATTTTGAAATTTTCTGGTTTTGATAAAGTAAATTCTTCCATTAAAAACACTAGAAATCAATCTCTGCTTTTGATTCTTTGCAATTGCTTCATTGGGGACCAGAGATCCCCTAACCATGTATCAGGAAGAGAATTTATCTCTGATAAACTGTAAACCTGCTGCCTCACAAACATGATTAGCCCAGAAATTCCTCTTTCTTTTCTCTGTTATTATTTGAATCTATTTTCAGGTGTACATATCTGCAGGTCATGGCAGATTTCAGGCTGTTAATGTATTTTACACTTCACTAACAGTAAGGAAAATAATGTTTTGACCTTATCCACAGGCAAGTATTCCTCCCTTAAGAAAAAAAAAAACTGCAAAGACGGCATGAATGTTTTGTTATTCTTCCTTAGTAATCCACCTGTGTGGTTAGCTAAATAACTACGTGTGAGTGTAGGCAGTGATCAGACTCTACCTAACAGCACGACTGATTAGTTATTAGCATGGTTTAAAAGTAATTAATCAGATTTTAGCAAAGTAATAAAGCATTAGTATAGCACAAAGTCTTGTTTAGAGATCCATTCTCTTTTATGGGATGACACTGTTTCCATCTGATGTCAGTCAGAAATTTTGCACTGACTTCTCCCCTCCACTTACCAGTAAGGTATGCCTGTGTTTTTAGGGATGAGAGGGATGAAAGGGATAGAGTCCCACTCAGGCTTTTGACTACAACCACAGCAACAATAGCAACAACATTTGGTAAACTGAAAGGCAGGAATGAATTCAGTGTTTGAGGATTTCTATTTCAATGGCACTTAAAAGAAAACCAAAGTTCTCTGAGGAATTCTTAGCACGTAATGTTTGGTGTTCACTATGAAGTTTATTCTATAATTCTTCAGATGAAATTCAAATGCTTCCTTTTAGGTTTTTGGAGATGATGGGAAGTTTTTTCTACAATGTCCTCAAGGAGACTAAAAACTATCCTTATCTGATCTTGAAATACAGCAAATTTAACTGCTAGGAACTTTTGAAAAGAAATGTGTTGGAGATTCTACATTTAGTCAAAAAGTCAGGGTGGTTGTTGATGAAACACTATAAAATGCAAACATTTCAGATTATTTTTATTCTGTAAGCACCTGATGAAATCTTTTTTGCACTAATGGTAAGACCTGAAGTAATTCAACAGATTTTAATTAATTCAATAGTTCTTACTAAACAGAAGTTTTCTTTTCTATGTTTACAGTCATAATCTGCAGTTTGGCAATTGCATAGCCAATTTATCTGTGTGGAAACATAGCCTAGAACTTTGTAACTGCTACAATAGGCAGGTATTTATTTTTCTGAGGTCAATTCAAAATCATAGTTAAATCAACCATTTTCATAAATTAACTGGTTTATATTAGATTTCTCCCTTGAATTCCATTCAACCTACTGACATACCATAACAAATAATTGCTTCCATAAGTACTTACTTTTACTTAGATAAATTAATGGAATGATATAATTATGGAAATGCATATCATATCTGAAGTTTTCTCCCAATGGTAAGGAACTCCAAGGGGATCTAGGATTAAAATTTTCCTGGCACACAGGTCTATGCATAGTCCACAAGATAAGTGATTGTAAATATTCTTTGGTTTCTGACTGCAGTGTTGTTGTTGATGTGTTTCTAATGCTTGGGAATAATATACAAAATTCAATAGAAACTCTTTTCTTGGAAAGCAATTCTTGTTTCTCCAGGCTGTCATCTTTTGTAAAGCCTTTAATAGTTGTTGACATCATGTGCCATTATGTGTCAGACTGGTTAGCAAAAGCTTTTGATACGTAGACTTATTTGTCAAGTAGCAGATTCCCTATATTCCTTTTCACCTTTAAACTGTTATACCCTTCTTTGGTCAAAAATATCTGAAAACACTGCTTCAGCATGAATCTTGTCACATGAAGTTGGCATTTTCCTCTTCTTCATTCTTTTTATCAACGAATTTATTTTTAAATACTTGTCATGTTCAGCTTGTTACTGCTGCTCTACTTCACCAGGAAGAAAAAAAATCACTACATGCTCGTAATTCATAGAGAAATACAGTAACTGGCTTTGAGTTTTTAGGAGGAAATCAACTACAAGTTTTGGTTTGCATTAAATATATAAAGATTTGATTTTTTTTCCTGTGAAAATGAATTGTCAGCCATGACATGTTTTTAATTCTTTGCTCTTTCATTTTTACAGTGATAATGAAATAAAACACTTTTGAATGACAACTGCATTAATATGGCTAAGTGTGGTGCAGCAGAATTCACCCCTGTATGCTCATGTTACAGAATAAAGTGACATGTAAAAAATTAATTTCTAAATGCAAATGGTTCAGATTTTTTCAGTTAAAATAGATCATGTAAGCAATTCAGTCCCATGGCCTTGTCCTGAATACCAGAAGACAGTGGGTACTCCCTGTGATTCTCTTACTGTGAGGATATAGCATGAGTGGCATCAGGCAGAGCTAGCAGGGATGAAAAGCCTGAATCTGAGAAACCAGTGTTTTGCTGCATTATGTCTTAGCTCTGTAAAGTGTACAGATGTCCTGCCCAAAGAGAAATCAAGTAGTGAGATTGTATTTTCCTTGATTTCTAGATTTGAACACAAAAATCCCATGTATAATTCTAAAATTATAAGCTGTGTTGATACCTACATATATTTTATCAGCTATACATGATTTTTTTTAACTGTTATCTCCTGACTGGAACAACATGTAGTAAATTTGTCTGGCTGTATAAAAATTTGTGGTGTTTTGTGTTTCAAGAGTACATCACAGCTGTCATTTTTGTCCTCGGTTTTCTTCATTTTGATTATCTTGGGATTATTTATTTGGAACATACTAGCAAAATTAAGAACAATGAAGATTCTTGAACACAGAATTAATTTGATGATAATATGTAAATAGAAATTTAGTAAGACAAAGGTAAATATCTTTCTGTATTTCAAGAAAATAAAAAAAATCCAAGACTTATTCATCAAGATACAGCATATAAAGAAAAGAAAGAGCTTTGTTAACAATATTACAAACAAATACATGTCTGTGGAAACTCCATTAATGTGAAAGGATTTCCCTCTTCCAAGTGAGAAAAAATAAGTGACTAAAATTAATGTCTTGTTTTTTTCTGTACCATTTCTATTGTTCTCAACAGGAGTAATTTCACTGACTTAAGACACTGGCTGGTAAAGGGTTACTAAATCAGAGGAGTTCAGAGACAGATTAGGGTTTCCCAGCGGCACGTATCTCTAGCAGCAAGTGTGGAAGCCAACTCGGAAGAAACACGTTTGAAGTGGCAGAACTAATCATGCAGAAGCAATTTGCGATTTTCTCTCTCTCAGCCTAGATAAAGCAGAGCATTATGACATTGGCTGCATGGAACAAGGTCAATTTACTGTGAAAAGGCAGCTATAGTCTCCAACTTCAAATAAACTTTCGTCCTGAATGATGAAAAAGAGGATTTACCCTATTGCTTATCCATAAAACAGAGAAAACCAGATGAACAATTCAATTAAGATATGCTAGTTTGCATATTTTTTCCCATCACTGATTGTCTCACTGTTTTAGTCATTCATAATGTAATTATATCTCAAGGTATTTCTCTTGACATAACGGAAAGGGAGCTGCTCAACTGCTGATAGACTTGACCTCAGCTGAAGCTGTAGGCTTCCCTGAAAGTAAAAGGATTATAGTGCAAAATTTCACATGATTACTTCAAATGAGGCTGTGTTTCTTTTTCATGTTTCAGATTTTTAAAATGTCACTGGAAGTAAAGTAGTGAGGACATAATGTGAAACACTTATTGTATATGTTCTTTTAATTCCCCACTCTAACATGAAATTTCCATATGCTAAGGTCAGCCCTCTGCTTGAGTGATGTTGTTGCACATTGAAGTCTTAAAGCTACCTCACTTGGATAAGTTTTGATTCTTTCTCTCTGCCCTCCTTGCTTTCAGCCAGTGACTAATAATCTTCAGCAGGAACAAGGATTCAAGATACTTTCTGTTATGCATCTTCTGGTCTGCTTCCTAGGATGTGGAGAAGTAACATCAAAATTTTAGTGATTTTTCATCTTCCTTACTAATGGTTACCTCATGGATGTAGTTGGTTCCTCTCATTTTATTAGCCCACAAATAAATCTTCTAAACAGTCATGTTGCAGTGTATGTGTCATATATAGCTTATTTCCCACCATCTAGAGGACAGATTCTCACCCTGAAGAAAGATAACCTTACCTATGCTACCTATATCATTAGTGAGACTGTCCAGTTATGTTAAATAATTTTGGGGATAGTTATATTCTGAGAATGGTCAAAAAAGTACTTTTGATCATGTATGAATAAGCACAAATTATACTTTATGTGATGGAAAAAACACTGGCAAACCCTCACCTACCTATAGCCAAAGCAGAGAGCCAAAGCAGATAATTCTTGGGGAAAAATTAAACAAGGCTTCATTTTAATTAGTTGTTCAGGGATTCAGCCAGCTGTGATATACAGGTTTTTCTGTATTTATGCTTATTAGTTGAATCCAAAAGCCTTCCTCTTTCCTCCCTTGCCCTTCTGTAGTAGTTTATATTTATATTGATGGCAATAATCAGGGTATAGAGTATTTTATATGCATTCTGAAATCATAGTTGGAAGGTAAATGAAGATATGATTGAATGCCATAGCTGCTATAGTTCATGTTAAAAAATGCACAACCAGTCTAAGGGCAGAGAGGCTCAGTGAATTAATGCATTAGTCTATTAGTCTTCCTGTGCCAGACTAGGACTCCAGATTGAGTTCTGGTGAGCAATGAACCTCTGTAGGGCTGACATTTGCTCCTGGAAAGGACTAGAAAACAGTTCATTAACCTTCGCGTTGGTATAAAATCACTTACTGAGTTCAGGAGCTACTGGCCAGCTGAGTTCAGCAGGATCTGTGTGTGAACAGGTCTATCCTTTCACTAATATTATAGTTTCAATGAGCAGTGCTGCTAATATGGTTGGTACTTCACAGGAGAAAAAAAAGAAACATTCCCCCCAGTTCAAATAACTTTGATTCAAAAGACAAACACTACCACCACCCCACCACCACTACCCCTTGCCCCATTTACAGTGTTTTTGTACAAACTAAAATTCACTTTTCAGTGTTCAGATTTCCAGCTGGTGCTAGATCATTCCAGAATAATCTTCCCTAATTTAAAAGCCCTGAACAAAAGTGATGTAAGGCATAAAGATACATATCCAAAAGAAAAGATAAAACTGCCTTGGTCTTCAGTTGGTGTAGTTCCTATAGAATAAGCTACCAGTCTTGGTCCCAACACTGAAGTGGAGGAGCCATACATTAGACTCCTTTGGATTTTGCACAGGGAAGAACCCAAGAAATTTTTGGCTGCTTCGTCTGAAAAGCTGACAAATTCACAGCCCTTGCCAAAAGCTTCTTGCCAAGACACTCTTGGCAAGGACTGGAAAGTGAAGTGGGAACATGCTAAAAAAGGGCTTCCACCCACATTTCATGCTCACCCTGCACAGCCTCATGGGGACAGCAGCTTCCACACAAAAGAACAGAAGTATATTAGGTCCTGTCTGAAAAGCTTGCCAGGTTATTCGGATTTCTAGGGAGGCTGAGGAAATTTTGACTCACCCCTTAAAAGGTGATATGAAAAATCAAATCTGCATGAAATGTACCTAACATTTCAGAAGGAATAAAAGAACTGCTGTTGTTAAAAAAAANCTTAAGTGGGATTTGAAGCTGGGATTTCTTCAGGACTAAGCTTCTCTTTTGACTGCTTTCAAGCATTTCAAATTAACATAAAACACATAAATGTTCTCTTTCAGGGGCTTACTGCAGAGCTTTTACAGCTGTATAGAAATGAGAGGCTACTTTAGATGTGTTGCAGGTTTCTTCAATTGTTGTACCAAGAGCTCTCTTTATATCATACACAGAGAGTGCTTTGCCCAGAGCACACTGAAGGATTCAGTAGAGATGAGCACACCTCTTCATTATTTGGAATTACTTATTTTTTCACTTGTTTATTATTTGGAACTGAAGAACTCTTGCTTGAAAACTGAGGAACTGCTAGGCAGTTCCGACTTTTCACCTTAGGGTACTGACTGTTGGCTCGCATCCATCTCTTAACCATGAAGTATTGCTTTGTTCCATTTCTGGAAATGCAACAAGATATGTCAAGGCTTCCTTTTGAAATGGAAAATTTGTGGCAGATTCCTCATACATCCAAACTGTCAAGAGCAACTTGTTTGTCCCAGAAACTCCTTCACTCTGTGGAAGCCATATTAAGTTTCTGATAAGTACGTTTGGTGCATTCCAAATGTCACTGTTCTTGTCGCAAAACAGATACCACATGACAAATGGGCAGATATGCAGACAGACATAGATGGATTCATGTATTTTAGGTACAAAAGGAGACTAATGCAAATTTCTAAAATGAAAATGCATATAAAGGGATCAGCATCATTAGCTTTAGCTTATAATTTTAACTGATCACTGAGGTCATTGTACCAGCTTTCAAAGAATACAGCCTTACAGACAAAAGAAACTTATTGCCAAGTCACCCTTTTTATACATCTGCGAGACAAAATTACAAGCTTTGGAACATATAATGAGATTTCTTTTTACAGGTTTTCTTGCAAACTGGTGTCATTGACTTTATACATATAGGCAAAATATTTCTCACTTCTCCGAAACACATCAGGCTAAATCCTTTTGTTTGTAGTCAGTGCTCAAGTTATAATACGCCTTTTTCCAGAAGTCGTTCTATTGTTTGAAGAACCTGAAAAAAAGGTAGGAGCTCATCTTATGTTCTGCAAACTCACTCTTTGTTTTTGAGTGAGCGTTACAAAGGATAGATTGTACAAGAAAGCTAAAAAAATTTTAAAAAAATATTTTCTGCTATATTCTCAAAAAATTAGGTACCTTAATTGAAGTGAAAACTTGGAGTGTGAACAGGAATCATACAAATGATGTAAGCAGTTTTGCACAGGATTCTGAATCTAATATTCATATGAAGACATTCAGAGAACTGCAACACAGTGACATTTTGTGTCTAAAAAGAGCTACTTCATAATTTATCAGGATTCATTTTTGAAACCAATACCTACTAAATCTGTAAAAAACTTGTCTTAAAGGAAGATTTTTTTTATTTTCTTATAATTTCTTACACTGTCATACTGACTTAAACCTGATGTCTCCTAATTTTGACTATGTCCTCAAGTTTAGGTTTCTGATTTTGTCAGCAGATCAGTATTAGAGGGATAAATTGTTACAGTCCCAGGTAATTTTCATCCTTTGATGATTCTGTAGCATAATAAACAGAAAGGAATATGAACTTGCATCTCGGTACCATAGCTTGTCTACATGACACATTTCTGCAAACCCAGTCATTAATTGCTCTCAATTCCTACCCAGCAAATGCAAGTAGAGAATGAAGTAGGAAGCTGTAAAGTAGTAGCATCTTCCACTTGGGTAAAGAAACAAGGCTGCTTATGAAAGTCTGAAGAAGCCTTTATTCCATTTTCACTTACAGATGCACTCATTGGACAGTTTACCAGTCTAATAAATGTTACTTTGGGCTGTCACTGACAGGTGTGACTGGTTGGTGAAGTTTTTAGCTCTCTGTCCCAGTTCTTGGATGTACAGGCAGCTGTTTGGGTCACACATGGATATCACCAATTGCAAAGTTTTTGATGATCGAGATATCAGTAATTCAGAAAGAAATTGACTCACCTGCCATGGTGTTGAGTGAGGGCGGACATCTGGGGAAGACACCCCAAGGGAAGCCATCTTTGTAGCCCTCAGTATAAAGAAAGTATTTAGGTTATTTTCATGCACATGGATGCATGTCTATCAGAAGGAAACAACTCAATTAATCTAAGGGTAAGTGTGCAGTTTGATGGAATAAAACCCAATTTTTTCATTTTACTTACTATTCACATGTACTTAAAATACAACCACTGATTTGAGTTCACTTTTTTTTTATTTTAAGTTTGTGTACAGCCTTCATCAAGTGAATTTGAATGTTTGCAGTTAATTTACTTCTTTTTATGTTTTACTTAGTTCCCATATTAAAACAGTACCTGTGAATGCGCTTTTACCTCCGGGACAAAAATCTCTTCGGGCTCAACCAGACTCCAAACCTTTCCCTTTACTGTGAGACTGCTTTGGATATTAGACTAGGAAATGAGTGCAGAAGTGCTGATAACCATCTTGCTTTAGTGTCTTTAGCAGTATTCCCAGTCAACTCTATTAGGGCCTGTGAATAGTCCTAGTTATTGGAGGGGAATGTGGGTGCAGTTGCTTGTAATAAAACAGTATAGTCATACTTAAATTTAAACAACTTACTATCCTTTATTGTTTTGTTTTCCTGGACTCTATAAATCTAATCTCAATACTCAAGGTTTAGGATTTACCACAAAAGAAAACTGAAATACAGCATCAGTTGACACAGGAATCAAAACTCTTCAGGACTCACAAAGAAGAGTTTGTAATTGCTGCCTGCTGCTAATCCTATCAGCTCATATTGGTGAAACATGCTATAGTGCTGCAGGGAAGTTGTCAGGATCTGGTTGCAGGACTCAGCCTTTAGGAGAGGATTCAGGCTAAGCTTAGGCTGTACATTGCCACCCATGAGTCAAAGTACATCTATTCTACTGGGTGACAGACCTCTGAGGGGGAACAATGTGTATGAAAAAGAACATGCTTCTTTCACTGCAGTGCTATTGTTACTTTGGTTTAACTTCTTAACCTCCTCCCTATGGAAGTTTCATTCAGTCATAAAACCAGATACCTGTAGTTCTTTTTCAAATCTCTATTCTCAAAAAATGCATGAAATACTACTTCATTCCAGGTGATAAGTTTAAAACAAAAATCACTCTTTTTTCTTGCCTTTATTCTTTTTGAATTTACTATATTAGGTCCTTTTTTTAAAAGCTTTATTTAGACTTGTTCTGAAAGAAAGTGACTGATGGAAATAAATTACTCTTCTAACTTAATCACACTTAAAAAAATATGTTAATTAGATTTTGCTAACACCTCCAGCAGTTATAAATCATAGCAGCTTGCAAATCTAACAAAGAAGAGTGCTTATTCTTTCAGTTACTTTGTGATTTGCAAATTTTCTTCATTATCTTTTCTGTAGGGACCTAATAATGAAAATATTTGTTTATCTGTGTGCTGAACCAGACACAGTCTTAACTTGAAGCATGAAAGTATTGTCTCAAGTAGAATTAATCCATCTTAAAAGCTCAAATATTTGCTATCAGGGCATATGTGAAAAGTTCACAAATTAGCTAACCAGCATGTTTCTCTGCTTGTAGGCATGGCCAGGAGAGGAATAAGTGCTCATCTGAGCTGTCTGTTGTGAAAAGCCACAGTTTTATTTCCGTGGTTCATGTCTTAATAAATATTCATGTATATGTTAAAAATGTAATTTTTTCTTTATTCAAGCCGTATAGTCCTTAAAGAATGCAATGGATGGGATTTCTTTCTATTTTTTTAATCCTTGCCCCTTTTCACATTGTCATGAGAAAAACTACATGACATTAAGTCCAGGACAAAATATTTGGGGCAATGTAAATATGTGAGATTAATTTTTCACTTCTTTTTATTTCTCTCTCTGACTGTGCTCCATAAGGTCAAATTGTTGCTCTGTTGCCACGAAGAAAAGGTCCAGTCCTGCAATGAACTGCTGTTCAGTTGCTGTCTGAACTTGGGTCGAGGGATTCTGTGATTCTAGCACACCCACATAAGCTTCACAGGAATCCTCAGAGGGCTTGTGCATGTAGGATTTTGGAAGCAGATTATAAACCACATCCAGAACTCATTAATTTGTTTTTCACTGTCAAAGAAAAATCTCTTCCTTTTTTTCCCTCTTTTTTTTTTTTCTACTTTGAATTATATGGAACCAGTTGCAGGGCTTCACAGGAATAAGTAGCTAATTTGGAAAATAAATATCTATACATTATTGGAAATATATAAACTTGTCTTTTTAAAAATAAAACCACTCCACTAGAGAAGTTTTATTTCCTAATTTATAGCTATTTTTCTCTTCAGTGAAGGGGCAGAACTTTTGTTATATTTATTATATTTGTTTATAATGCTTAGACTGAGGTTTGGCATTTTTAATTTAACTGCATAAACATGAAAATTGTATTTCTGAACACTAGCCAGGGTGGGTGCTGGTAAAGATTAACCAAGCTTCTTAAAACACCTCCACAGTACCTTGGCCATGACCTTTGACACCCAAGTAAATGCAGAGGTACATCTATTCAGAGTTGAAAATGGAGATAGTGACAAATTATAAGATGTGTTTTATAACGAGCCTTACTTATGGCCTATTTAAAAACTAGAATTTAGATTTTTAAGGCCTTAGCTACATTTATTTTCTGGTCTTCCTTTTTCAGACTGATGCAGAATGAAGTGTAGATTTGAATTAATTTACTTTTGCTACTACTGAAAGACACCTGTCTGTATATAAAAGGGATCTAGAAAATACTGCTATTCTCCAAAATATTTTTCAAGCCATTGATAATAAAAAAAATCAAAATTGCAAAAGATTATGTGTGTTTTTAAATTTGGGTATGCAAACAGTACCACTTGCAAACAATGGCCTTAATCATATGCTTGAAAGTAAGCATGTGCAGAAATCTTTACAGGGTCATGACCCAGTTCTCTATTGCTCCAGTTCACAGGAGGCCAACCTCCTTGACCTTGCAAGCCAAAATCCTCTTGTCATTGAGAGTTGTGAGATGCAAAGCTTACCCCTCCAGGAGCCGAGGGGAATGTGCCCCCGTCAAGCCCCTTTGAGGGCTGTGAGCCTGGGCTGAACAAACTCTGTGCATCTCTGAGTGAAAATGGTCTCCTGCTAATCTGCACATCAGTGCAGTGTAACATTGTCATGTTCAAGGCAGTAGGTCTCAAACAGTGCATTCTCTGTCAGCTCAAACCATACTCACATGAATCTAATATTCATAATAACACCTATGTGATAGTCTTGAAAGCAGTCAGGAGTTTGTTTAATTATCTGGTTTAAATGAAGTTAAGCAGCTGATTAACCTGATACTCCACAAAGTGCCTCTGGCCCATATCTGGAATGGATGCTGCTTTTTTTTACAATATCACCCAAATAATTCTCTCTGTTTTCCTTTGTTAGATTGGAACAAGGGATTTTTAGTTAAAAAAGAGAATCAGACCCTTGTGGCTTAAATAGTCCTGCTAAAGGCAAGTAAACTATTCATTTTCCTAAAATAACTATAATTTATTTACCTTCTATACTATGTACTTAACTATTTCATTTGATGGAAGTCTATATATTTCTAGAATGAGGGTTTCAATTCATTCAGATCCCATGAACTGGCTGTTTAGATATTTGGAAGTTATTTTGTACAGTAGTACTCAAAGGTACCCAGCAATTGGGAAAAGACCAGGGCAGCCCTCCAACCCTATTTGAATAACATGACTACTATGCTGGAAAGAGCAAGTTTTACTTGCATTGGGAATATGAGAATGTGATGGAATAACACATTTACATTATAATTGTTTTTCTCATCAAGAAATTAAATTTACTTGCCAAACTACAATAGGTATATGTGTGTAAACTCTCCAAGTGTAATGATGTAGAAAACATTACACATTACCATAGCAGGACATCAAATAAGGGCTAGTTCCTTTAGTTGTTTTTCTTAATTAGTTTGAGATCAACAAAGAAATAGATTAGTGGTTAATAAACAGAATCACACATACAAATATAAAAAAAAAGTCGTTCTATTCATGCAAACATGCACACTTTACATAAGTATTGGAAATAAATACAATATTTGAGCATAAGTGCCATGCAAATGTGTTTTCAACTAGAAACAGAGAAGTCAAGTCTATTTTGCATCCTCCTTAGAGCAGCAACAAGTGGTATCAGCATAGTTCAATACCGAGGCAGACACACCAGCTGTCCGTTTCATATCTACCATGTCCACTCTGCACTTCTGCTGTATACTTTTTACTTGAACAGAGTAAAAGCAGTATAAATGAAAAATGGATGAAAAAACAGACTGCAATGTCAATTACCATGGGAAAAAAAACTTCATAAGTATGTAATCAAAATATACAGTGGCAGATTCTGCTGGTTTATATTGATACAGATTCCAGTAAGGAAAAACAGTGGTACTACTTTGATTAGCTTATGCAGCTTAGAACTGAATCTGGACCATAAAATTTAACAGTCTACATTTTGCATCAGATTGCAGTGTATATAGTCAAGTACTTCATAGTTTATAAATAGCATACATATTGTAAAAATTAATGCAAATACAGCATTTCATGTTTTCATTTCTCACATTATTACCATAGCCATTGCAATGTTAAAGCTATTTAAACAGCCATCTTTAAGTACACACCTTTTTTTAGAGTTCTTTTTTTATTTATTTTTATGGTGGAGTTCATTCAAGATACAATGGAAAGCTGATAAAGGCTGTGCTGGATGAGCAACCAGTAGGGAAGGATAACGATCCCACTGCTCTGAATAAAGTCTGCAGTCTTTCAATCCAGAGAGTATGCAGTTTTTCAGAATCAAGAAAGAAAAGCAAAAGGTCTCTGACGGCCAGGCTGCTCTGACTCTCTGTGCCTCAGCCATCAATTATACACTGAAGAGCACAAAACTCCTTTCAGACCACAATGCCCTGCAGCCTCACCTGGAACAGTCGCTGAGAGCAGGGACTTTTGGTTTTCCCACTGCTACCCACTCAGAGGCAGGCTGTATTCAAGGCTGTGTGTTTACTTCATAAGTGCCTCTACAGAGCTGGTCAGAGGTGCCTCTCAGAGGTGGTCCCTGCAGCCCCCTGGGCAGCTTTCCACAGTTTCCAGGTTGTTGCCTACCTCACCTCCTCTCCTCACAGCTACTGATGCCAAGAGCAAGGTGAAGGGGAAGAAAATGATCTCAAAGAAGAAACGAAGGAACTGAGAAGAGGGTAGAAATCAAAGGAATTGTGAAGATGGGAAGAGGATGAAATTATTAATAGTAGTAGTAGTATTACTGTTAATATTAGTACTACTAGTAATAGATAAGGTATTATTACAATTATGTATTAATATAATGAATAATAGCAACAGTAACAATAGGATGAACCTCCTACAAATGTTTTCTTTTACCATTGCCTCAGAAGCTATGTTGATGGGTACCTAAAATGGAGCAGCAGACAAAGATAGTGCTTGCTTTTACTTGTATTATTTTGCTTTTGAAATATTTGAAGCTATTCTAAAAAATACTAATAGTAATTAGCTTCCCAGTAAACTATCTAATTAATATTGAAAATCATCATTGTCACAGTTAACAATTGTCTTGATTTTTTCTTTTTCATATGCTAAGCGAAACCCATAATGCTCCGTTTGTGTTGACCCTGGGTTCTAGTGAGCATGGAAGCATCTGAATTTATAAATTCTTATACGAAATTCACATCTGAAACCCACGGGTCTTTCCTCCCAAGGTCTATGTAAAAAAGCCTGTATAATTTTACCCTACAAGACAGGACAAAATTATCTAGCCATGTCTTAAATAAAGTTCCTTATTTAAATAGCCATATTACTTATTGCAGGGTTTCAACCTTGCAATAAAAAACCCAGTTTCAACCTCTTTCTTAATTTTACACTATATTCACTGGATTGCTGATACTTAATTTAAGTGAAATAAAGCTTCACATATATGTACATATTTGTTCAATGCACTTTGTCCCAAATATTATCTCACAAGCACCTGGTATTCATATACCACCACTGTCTCAAACTCTCAGTGTTCAGATAAAAATAGTAAAGTTGCAGTACAGATCACTCTGGTTTCAGATATTTTAATATGTGCTTAGATAGCTAAAGTGACTTTATATTTCATAATTAGTTGGACTAATATTCTGTGCATTTATTTGTATTTGTTTTGTACTAATCATACAAACATCAGAATATCAAAAAGCCAAACACAAGCTGTATAACAAGCTCTTCCAATTTTTAACATCAATCTCAAATTAAGAAGCGCTCAGTTCTGTTGTAGTCAGAGCTTGTAATATTTCTTAGTCCCTGGAGTTTTAAGCAAAAACTCCTTCACATGATATGGGACTCATAAGGCATGGAGAAGTTTAAACTAAAAACAAAATAGCACTAAACAAACAACAAAAACATAGTTTTCTTTCTTTCATTAATCTGATGTTTGGAGCCTGTATCAATTTTTAAATTTTTTCTGGGTGGTAACAGTGGCAAATGTAGGAAAAACTGACCAGGCTCAGTGTCTACATCATCTTTTACCCAGGCAGGTTCATTGTTGTAATGTTAAAGCTGCAATTGAGACAGATGAAAAATCATTCCTCAGACCTCAGTGTTTTTTGTGGTAAAAATATGCCCCTGCAATAAGTACATGGCTGCACAGAGGGTTGTGTTTCCAGTGCTTCCAACTCATAATTTTATTTCTGGTCATAAAGTAATCAGTTTTCTTTAAAAAGCTCCCACGATACATAAAGACCCTTGTGATCTGCTCTGTCATTTACTGCTGGGAAGAAAAATAGGAGAATGAAATACAGTGCCCTTCAGAAGCTCAGAACTAAAAAGGCAAACACACACAAAAAATCTTCAAAAAAAAACAAAGAAAAGAAGAAGAAAACAAAATCAAACCAAATGAGTAGTGTTTTTAAAGACATTTTTATAATCAGGAGACTCACAATTGCTCTCAGAAGTGCTAGTAGGGCATTCACACTTTTCACAGTAAACATGAACTAGAGCCCCAAATGTGACTAATACTATAATAGTAAAGCTTTCATGCACTTATATCAGTATAAAAACACCTGCAAGATTATTCACTAATAGGAAAAACTGCTATAAAGGAATACTTAATAAAAAATAATTACCTGCTTAAATTATTGTATCACATCTTTAAACATAAAAGTACCTTATTTAGAACCTCTGGGATGATTTTCTTGTTGTAATTTTCAATAGCTCTTATTTTTAGTAGTACACAGTTTTGACAGGACAGTCAAGTGACAGAAAGTATTCTGAAATTTGGGTCATGCTTGTTAACGGGTCTAGTTAAAGAAAGGAAGTAAAAGAAAATGATTTAGAAAATACCAAATAAGGAATTATTCAAAAAACAATTTCCTTTTTCAAAAGGTCATTTTTAGTGCAAAACTACCAGCACTAGTTAAAACAGAAAATGCAGAAACTCAAGAAAGTAATCAAGCAAAAGATTTCATTTTGAAGCAGCAAAGCAGTCTTTTTAACCTGGGGCTCTGTATCATTTATTTACTTATTTTTTTAAATTTCTTTTTTAAAATTTTTGGGTTTTATTTTTGTTTATTCTTCCATTTAATACCAATTTGGCCCTAACTGAAAATATTTTTGCTTTTCTGATTAATCAGGCAGCTTGAGAAAGCAGTTATTCCTTTAATTAATGTTTTCTTTGGGCTGTAATCTTCTTGGTGAAAATATATAACACTTGGTGCCTTTCCTTGCTGTGTTTTGAACGTGGACTGATACCTCCAAACGCCCCAGTGTTGGGTCTGGATTTAGGAGAGGGACTCCTGCAGCAGCAGGGACATCTGACTGGGCTACCATATCTGGCAGATTGGCAGGCTGCATCACCTTGGAGGCAGCACCAAGCTTGTAGGGAGTGCTGCTTCCTGACCTGTTTGTTTGTTGGAGTAGCTCTATGTTTTTATGTCTCAAGCTCCTGGCTTGGGTAGGAGTGATCTTGTACTTTCGCGTGCTGTCTTTGTGGCTTTAGCTCTTCAATGTTATAAATATATTTTTGTGGCTCACCTTGGAATATTGGCCTCTGTATTTTTACATTGTATCTTTTTTTGGAGGAAGTTAATTGACTAGATTCAGCATCCTGAGGTTGAATTCCAATTGAATATAACTTGCAGAACATCACTCGGAGAGAGCAGAATCATTTATATTACACATGAATGGACAGATTGGTCCAAGGCTCTGCCAGGGTCTGTGCTCATCTCAGCCTCTTGACTGATGTGAAACCTAAAATATATCCTGCAAACTTTTCCATTCCTGGTTAGGTTTTAATTGAGATTAGTTAAGAGATTATTCTCTTTTCTTCTCTTAAACAAGCCCAGAACAAGGTATTAAAAGCTGTTGCTATCATTCTGCTGCTACTAGAGTCTATCCTAATATTTGAAGCTATATCTGCTGTATTAATGACTCCAAATACATGTGACATGCAGGAATATGGAGGTATTAATATGCTGGTTTTCTGTACTAATTCAGCTGACTCCATCAGTAAAACAATTTGCAAGTAAGAAAACTTGCATTTCTGCAGACAATAATAATGCTAGTGCAAAACGCAGTATTAATCCAACAAACACTGTTTTCAGGAGCAGAGTGTGTCATGTGCATGTCTTGCAATTTTGCCATCCCATGTACTGCACAGCCTCACATAACCATTACCTGCTGTTTGTCACACCTGAATGGGTTCAGAGGAGCTATGGGCTTGCTCCTGTGCCTGGGGCTGCATCATCACAAATGTATTTCCTCTAAAGAGAGAAGACATATACAGTAAATTAGATTTATCTCATTACCTCTACATTTGTTGGCCTCTGCCTTTCCTCAGAAAAGGGAAAAAGATGCCCCTTTCTTAAAAAAGTTCTGTAATTAGAGTGCTTATTATTAGTATCAGAGCACATTAAGGCTGAGAAACATTCATCATATATACACACAGAACTTCTAAATAGTAAAGTAGGTCAATGGCCACTTTGCCAAAACTCTTCCAATTTAGTTGGAAAAAGCTGTTTAGCTCCAGGCGAGGCTGTTGGAATGCTGTAATTTGGTTTCAGTTTGATGCCTGGTGCTGTGTCTTCTCGGGCTGGGTGCTCTGCTGCTGGCTGGAGCACGGGACATCCAAGGCTGTGACACACAGCCACCACGGTCCACAGCAGCTTCCTCCTGGAACCACAGAAAACACCTGCACACACACGCTCTGTGCGGCCAGAGCTAAGGAATAAAGGCTGGTTTATGCCTCTTATTCCCCTTTGTGTACATGTGAGGTAGAATCTGTAAGGAATTAAAAATTATTTATAAAAATAGGAACTTAAAATGAAATCTGAATATCCTAAGGACAAAGCTGAACATACATATGAATACAGGCTGCATATCTGTGGGCAGATATGCCAAACACATGAAAGAAAATAGGAAAATTCACATACAGTTTACAGCTGTCCCAGGTGCTCAGCACTCAGTTTTTTCTTGCTGTAGAAAAAAAAAGTGGTAAAATCACTCAGATTTAATAATAAAATATTGCTGTTGAAATTTTTTCTGCCATGTTTTTGGTGTGGTTTTGGTTTTGTTTGCTGTGTCAGAACAGTTCTCACTGACTTATAAGCAGGAGAATGATAAGATCTTTTTTATAATACTAGGAGATTTTTTGTATTTTATGCATTTAAATGGAATTATATGTAGAACTCTTAGAATGGAAGATTGCATATTTTTCAGGAAGTCTGAAGATTATAATCTGATCCCAGATTAAAAGAGGTTTTTTCCGTACAGCAGCTAAGAGAAGAGAGAGTGATCCTATTAATTTTTAAGTATTTCAAATTAAAAAAAAAAGCAACAACAGCAACCAATCAAACAAACAACAACAACAACAACAAAAGCCATCACAAAACAAAACAGAAAAAACACCAAACTTAACGCTTGTAACTTCCCACAGGATTTTCATACAAGTATGATGATATTCACCAAGATTAGATGCCATGGTGAAGGATAAACAATTCTACTGAGTGGGGTTATATACCGATACTTTTCATGTTCCAGACGCATAAGCCAACACATCCTAGAGTGCAGAGTAACAGACAAAATCCCAGAGTAGTTCTTAAACATAAAGTAACCAGGTGTCTTCTAACCTGAATGATGATTTTATGATTCTGTGTTTCTACTCTATAATATAGTCCTGGCCTGGGCCACTGCATCCAATGAAACAGGGCAGTGTTCGGTACAGAAATTCTTGCTGACCTCCACTATCCTTGCAGGATGTTTCACCTCACAGCCTTTCCTGTGATGGTCCAGGACTTGGTGGGAGGCACTATGACATGTAGAGAAACGTGAATTGTTTAAGAGCTGTGGACAACTGAGAGCCAAAAGCTAGCCATCTCCACTAAGGTTTTCTCCAAGCTCAGCCATATACAGTGAATGAGCAGGGTATCCTCTTATCTTAAGGTGACTTTATGTCATTGTATCCCCACTTGTCTGCTCTGTTTATGCTGGATATTAAGTTCTGCACCTTTCAGAGGGGTTCCGAGGGGGATGGGGAAAAGGCAATGTGGGGTTTGTTCGCAGACACTGCACTTGCTCCCTCGCATTCTCTCTCACAGGCTGTGCTGTCTGCAGCACGGACAGCAGGACAGAGCTCTCCCTGGCCTTTAGTTAGTTTTCAGCTAGCTGAGGCAGAGAAGTTTCCCAAACTTGGACTTTTCTTTTCCTTGGAGCTGTTCAGCCCTGCTCTGGACTGAAAACCCAGAAAAACACTGGAAGCTCACACCTGTGGCCCACCAGGGTCGGGATGTGACATTTTCCAGCACAGGAGGGACTGATGAAAGACTGAGCCAGCTGAGCTATAGCCCATGACAAGGACTTTCTGAATTTACCATCTCTTCAGAACAGCAAGAGGTTTTATTGTTTATTATTATTCTTTTTTTATGCTTATGAATACTTTGCTTGTTAAATAAACAGGTTTTTTCCACCTTTCTACAAGGAAATCTTTTCCCAAACCAGTAGAGGGAGGGGCTGCTTGAATCTGCTTTCTAGAGGGACCCTTTTGGAAGTTTCCTCCCAAATTTGCCCTAAACCAGGACACCTCTACACAGGTGAGCCCACATTGTGCTGAGCTCTCATCTTTGTTTCACAGTGTACCTGGGCATTCCTGAAACGCAGCACCAAACAGACTTGTTCTTGTGAACAATTGATCTATTCAACCACTTGAAATTTTGTTTAGGGGAGGGAGGTAATTTTCTGACAGAAAATGCTCTTTAGTTTTATATTTTAATATTTTTCAATATTTTAAATTTCTTTTGTCTAATTTAATTTATTGCTAGTACTGTTTTGATGTTAAATTCCCTTATAAAATAGAGTGTACATGGTATATAAAAAAATGTATTCAGAAATGAATATTTTTCAAAGTATTGTCATTGGGAAACCATTGTTAGTTGATGATCCAGACAAATTCAGTGCTATTTTCTTTGCACAAAAAAAGTGCAAAAAATTGTGGCTTTCTGCTAATTTACTAACTTGTATTAGTGTAGTTACCGTAGGAAATCTGTCCAAGTAGGTAAGGAGAGTAATTACTGATAAATTGCTTTCAGAAGTGAGGAAAAAAGCTTGCTGAAACCATTTTTTATGATCCGTTCAGGAGCTGACTGTGGCTTTTGCAGCAGAGTCTGCCCCATCAGACTGAGCTGTGCTTCACCTTGTTTTTGTGTTTGAAATAAAATGATTTTTATCCAGAAATAAGAATGTTAAAAGTATAAAAATCCTTTATTGATGTAGCTATGATATCAAACGTTATTTTAGCTTATAAAAATGTGGTGGATTATCCTTACACTTCTCTTCATAGTGCATGCAAGGAACCTGTGTTTTTCTGTATATTAAAGGCTGTCATAAGAAATAAAATTATGCAACAAAATATGTTAAAAATGTGTATATAAAAGGCTAAGTCCCCCTGTGGAAGACAGAGAATATATAAAAAAAAGAAAGAAGGATTGTAGTGTGCAAAAGGAGTTGGAATGAAATACAATGGTACAGTTAAATGGAGTTTAGACGTTTTCACAGGATTTGCTGGAAAATATACATCGTTTCTATGAGAAGATTTGAGTTTATTAGTAATAGTCTGGTTAAAATTTCAGGATTTAAGAGAATACCAATAAAGCGAAGACTGACACTAACCAGACCAGGCTATAAATACCACACAAAGAGACCAAACAAGCCCTTTAGTGAGAGACATGCTTGACGTTCTGCTTCACTGCTAGTCTGTAACAATAGGAAGAAACCTGTTGTCTCTCTAGAATTAGTTCACTTAAATAAACTGCTCAAAATGCTATTGTTTAGGACTGACAGCAGCTGCTTACTGTGGTTCCTGTTTATGCATGATCAGCTGATGCAGCTTAGAGTCTGCTGCAGCGTGCCTGTAGCACACATACATTTTAAACTGTGCCATTTGGCATATAGAGTCTGCCCATGTTGCTTTGCATAAATTCCTCTTGGTTTTGTTCTCATCAAGTGGCAAGCATAGCTCAAGATGCAATGTAAGTTGCTCCTCTAAGGAGAGCATTTCTAAATTTTTAGAAATTCACTTTTATGAATGTGAATTGGCTTATACCTCTGATTTAGTTGCATATAACTCTCAGAGCAATTACAGTTTTCATATTTGTCTGCAAACGTAAACTTGAGTCTGGATTGCCACGCATAATCTGTAGTAAAAAAGTAAAAATCAATTATTCTGAGTATCAGTATGAAGACTTTTTTTTCTGAATGGCAGACAAAATTCTCTCATATATTGTTTCTACAAGGAGACTGAATTTCATTCTGATAAGGAATGTATCTGTTGTTAATAAGTGTACATTTTTTAAATGAACAAGACAGGTGACATTTCTGAAAGCTCCTCCAGATATTAAATAATACAGACATATTCAAGTGTTTCCTTTAGCAGTTGGTTTGTCTTTTACTACATTTGTGGTGGACATTCACGTCCGGGATATAACACAGATATTGATAAATATGTTGACTATACCACTTAGGTGATGCCATCCAGCCTTTTCAGAACTGTGACCTATAATATTTTTCTAATACAAACTTTGTGCTCACTGGTAATCATGGGATAATAATTCACTAAACAGCTAGAAGAGAGCTCAGCTCAAGCCCCATACAGACATATGTCAGAAACAGATTATAGGGTAAGAGGCAGAGAAAATTAAATTTTAACTCCCTCCCCTTATACATAAACTCAAAAGACTCTCCAAAACAAACAAATACATCCTCAGCTGTTAGGAAAGATAGAAATCAGTAGTGAAAACGGGATAAAAAGGTTGGTTTCATGGGGACAGAAGGGAGCAGACTCTCACTGAAAGCATGATCTTCTAATCCGATGCAGAAAAAGCTTTAGCTGAAGGTCCAGCTTCAAGGCTGGACCCCTTAAAGTTCCTGAGGAGTTCACAATTCATAATAAAATGAATAAAGTGAATAATTGAAAATTAATACCAGCACTTAGACTTTTGTGTGTAGCATAAAAGAAAAAAAAATTGAGATGAAATTCATAGAGATCCTTATGTTTTCCAAATTATGCTAAGATATGGAAATCTATCTTCTTAACTCTAACATGTATTTATGTGTTTAATAGCAGGGAGTTGCAGTAAATGTCATATTATTATGCAGAATGTATTTGTAGCTCATTTATATGTTTATAGTAAATTTGAGGCCCAAGAATCAGAATTTAAAGACTTTTTTAGTTTTTATGAATAAAGACTCCTGATTCAGGTTTTAAACTGAAAAAAAATTGGCACAAAATAAGAACAGATTTTAGCTAGGTTTTCAGACTGGTATGGATAAGATTCACAAATTGGGGATACATAAATTATATAAATTATCTGGTAGAATAAGAAATGTCTTTTTTTTTCTTAGATTAAAAAAGTAATGTGATGTCACAAGTCCTTTGTGATTTATTGAGCAACCCTATTTTTGGAGATGAAGTGAATGCTGCATTTGCTTTTGAATGTTAAAGCAGGAAAGAATGTATGGGTTGAGTTTTTTTGTTTTTTCTATAAATCAGAGATAACCCATGGTTTTCTACTGACAATAATATGTTCCATTAACATTAAATTTTTATCAACATGCTATTCAGTTGCACAAGTTATTCAGAATAAATTTTTAGTGTGATTAAAGTATTCACATTCTGAACATGACATTTAGTTGAACTTAAATTCATTAAAATACAATTAAAAAGCTAGACAGTTGGAATATCAAATCAAGAAAATTTAATAGCTTGATTCTGTTTATTTGCATTCTTCTCTAAGAGCTAAGAAAGATGACTGCATGTATTCCAGTTTTTTTTCAAATGAGATTGTCTACAGATGTACATGAGAACATAAAATATAGGTATAACTCAGATTCAAGATGGTGTATTGCACCACAATGCTCTATTAGAAATAACAGATCTCAAATAAGTTTACCAAAGAGGTAAGTGTACGAAATAGGGTAAGTTGTGGTAAGGCATAGGAAAAGGAATTCATCTTCTGTTCCCAGGTAAAGCATCTGTACCTGAGGATGTAATATAGCTTGTTTTATTCCAGCCTGTTATCAAAATACACAAAGAATTACTGCCTTTCTTCTAGATCAGAGTGAATTTGGCCAGAACAAGGCCAAGTTCTTATCATGATAATCCCCATGAGCTTAGAGCAAGGAGGTTTTGGCCTATGTTTAATTAAAGCAGCATTATGGTACTTTGACATCTGTTACATTTGTACATTATGGGTCAAGGGCTCAGCTCCAGCTTCTCTTCTGAGGTCTGTATGGCCACTGCTGAGTCTTTTTGTCCCCTCCAATATTCTTCATAATTAAGTCATGAATTCCATGTTCAAGGACACTTTCCCTCAAGGAAAGGCATGTAACTTGGTCCTCAATTTCTAACATTTTGAGATTTTAAGAAGATTTTAAGAACCTTCCAAAGAAGTTTAATGATCCGCAGTGTGGAACCAGTAATGGGGAGAGATGCAGACTTCATCTTTAAGTCTGACTCTTAAAATGATAAGGAGGGCATCTGCATTGCAGTCAAGTACAGTGTTCTATTGTCATTTGAACACCTGCAAACAATGGTTTTCCTACATTAATATAATTCTTAACTATTTCTATCTTTTATTTTGCATCATACATGTGGCACTTTCATTCCCTTCCCACCCCATCCAAAACATCCATGACAATTGAAGATTGCCCTCTTTTCCCCTCTTTAATTATTTCTGTCATGGCTATATTAATAAGAGAGAATATTGAGAGTATCTGAGTGCCCTGCAGGCACTTCAAAGAAAAGTACCAGAGTTTGCATTGAAAAATTTTGCTTTAGATCCATGTAAAAAGTTTATTTGAAGTGTTTTGTTAAATTAGCTCCTCTCTGCGTGAACACAATTCTTTTAAGAAAACAAGAGGCTGTTTACCATCCAGTCTTACATTTTGTTGGGTTTTTACCCTACTACCAGTTTAGACCTGGTTAATTTATTTCAAAACAATTAATGAAAAATGGATTTATTTTAGAAATATATCGGTGAAGCTCATTTTCCATCTATTGTTCGTACATATATGGACTTCAAGTGCTCAGGCAATGCATTTTGATACTTGTGTCCTTACCGACCCTTGAGAAGAAGAAAAAAAAATTTCCACTCCCATTTTCAGAAATGCTTTACATTGGTAAAGAATCTTTGAAACAGTGAAGCCTCACTTCTGCATATAAATAATTTTTTTCTAACTTAAAAAAAATTCATCTGTAAAGTTTTGGGTCTGAACTTTGGCCTGATTTAAAGGCGTATCAAACCCTGCTCTAATGAACTGTCAGGTGTACTCCTGAGCAGCTTTTCCCACAGTTTTAGGAAGGTGATATATTCTGGCTCAGTGAAGAGAGAATCTGAAAATTTCACATAGTGAAATTTATATTCTAGAAGGATATAAAAGAAACTATATATAACCTAATCAGTTTGCTGAACAGCAAGTGTATTTCTTTCAAAGTAAATAGCTTCTGCAAAATATTATTTATATAGTCCTTGCAAATTGGTTTGAAGGGTTGTTTAGACAATCTTATTATGTATAAAGATAAAAACTTCCATCAAGAAATTATGCAAAAGAAAATGGACACACCAGCTGGATAAATCTATCATACATCGGCAAAAAGCAACAAGCACTTTTAATTAGCTGAGTGAATGTAGTTTGTTGAATGTTGAAAGCACAGACTCACTCATATTAAAATGTGCCTAATTTTCTGTGAAAAAGTCCCATCTGAGCAGCCCTGACCATAGTCAATCATACTAAAAGCCACTGGTGCTTTATTTGATTTACCAATATAAAATGCAAATTAGGTGATTAAGTGGAGTGGCAGACATAGTAGGGCCTCTTTCAAACCATCAAGTTAAATGCAAGCAGACAGCAAACTGGCTGTGCAAAGAAAATTTTAGCATATTCGTTTGATTAGTGCTACAAAAATTTAATTAGGTTGGCTAATTACTTGACAAATTGCTCTACACTAGAGAAAAGGCAGAGCATGTTTTATTCCTGCAAAAACTCTGTGTGTGTTTTAGCCCAAATGCTATCTGCCAATTTGCAAAAGCATTATTAAATGAATGAAGAATGGTACAACAGTCTCCAACAATGGTGAATTGTTTAATGCATATAATTAGAGAAGGCGCACACCACTATATCCATATGTCCATGATCCCTCATGTCTAAAAATATTTAACACAATATTTCTAGAAAAATACTGTCAAAACAGGTTATTACAAGGTTATCAATTCTTCATAAGAAGCAATATATAGAAAATACTCATTAGAGGAAAACACGGCTCATCCAAAGCAGAAGCTCTTCACCCAAATGAACTCTATCAAACACAGTAACACTTTCTACGTTACTGTGAGGAAATAACGTACAGTGTACAGCTAAGGCATTGTGTCTATCTATTTATTGTTAAGCAATGCCAAGGGAAATAGTTCTCTGGGAAAGGAAAAAAAAGAAAAATTTGGAGGAATTTCACATTTTGCAATTTTATTGATGTGAAGAGGCCATATAAGAAGAACATCAGGACTTTAGACAGAGTAATACATTTCTCTTCTTGTTTGTCTATTTGCATTCACATGCCACAAAAGCTGCCAATTTTTATTCAGGAGACTGCCTTTGCTTTTGCTGGCATTCTGTGTAACTAATCAGCCTCTACTGACTCAAACATCATGATAATATAAATAGATACCCACTTTATCTACTCAAGTGGAAAAAATAAGTATCATATTATATAAACATAATGCATTGCAATTGGCAATTAGATACTGTATTTAACTCAGGCTAAAACAATGTCTTAGGAAACCAAGGAGTATATGAGATTTCTTTTAATAATCATCATACATGTGCATGCAGGAATAAAATAATATTTCTTGCAATTAGCAGTTCTCAGTTTTTGTTCTTCCTTGCCAATATACTTATAAGTGTACAGTCCTAGTGAGACATCAAAAACCTTAAATCAAGGATAATTTCAGGTTAACTCAATATAAGTATTAGTCTGTGACCGCACTTGTTTTCAACATAATATATATTAAAACAAATTTTAATTCCTTTGCAGTTTGTCTGAACAATTGTTAAGCTCTATTCAATAGGAAGATAAATGGGTTTTCTGATTATTTTAAAAGGAAAGTAGCCAAACATGGTATTTCAGTCTTTATGTCCTGATTCTTCAAAATTCATGCTTTTCAAAAGACAATGTTCATTACTGCATTTACACCTTTTCTAAAAAAAATTAAAATATTTGAAATTCATTTTCACTTAAAAAGCTCTTGCTTATACTAAAATAATCCAGAAAAAAGATAAATAATAACAATAACAGCAATAATAATAACAATAATAATTATTATTTTGAAATCACTCACAGAGAATAGAAAAAATACAATTTGCTCTACTACTACTCTTTCACGAAAGCAATAGGAAAATAAATACAGAGACCAGGCTCAGAAAATGCTCCAACATCCAAATAACTAGCTTTATCCTAGCTCTGACATGTCCTGACCTTCAGAGGATGCGTCTGCATTGAGGTAGAACTTACTATTACCTGCACATTGAGAGAAAGATGCCACAAATTAATCATCAAAGACTGAAATTTCTTAAAATAATTAATCTAAGGAGAAAAAGGGAAGCTTCACCTCAGTCCTGTTTTGATGTATTCACTATAGATATGAAAAACTCAGCAGTGAGTAACAGGCCTTATGTGAGACCCTTCTGGGGTCCAATAAACTGGAACTTTGTAATGAAGACTAAACTGAAAAATGACCATTTTTTGGAGGATAAATATCTAGCAAACTATTGAAAACAGCGATTGCACGAGCAATCCCAAAGTTTTCTTGAATGTGTTGATGACAGTTTCCCTATGCAAATGATCAGTCTGCCAAGGAGGACAGGCGTCATGCTGGACCTTGTCAGTTATGGGGAGGAACTGGTGGGGAAGGCGATGCCCCAGTGCAGCCTTTACTGCAGTGACCACCGAAGGTAGAGCTTGAGATCCTCGTGGCAATGAGGCGGTCATGTAGCAAGGTCACCACCCTGGACCTCGGGACAACAAACTTTGGCTTCTTCAAGGATCTACTTGCTAAAGTCTCATGGGAAAAAGCACTGGAGGGTAGAGGGGCCTAAGAATGCTGGCTGGTATTCGAGGATCATCCAAGCTAAGAGCAGTGCATGCCAAAAAGTGCAAATCAGGCAAAAACGCCAGGAGGCCCCCATGGATAAGGAGCTGCTGAGTAAACTCAGAACATAAAAAGAAGCTTTCAGAAGGTGGAGAACTACTAGCAACCTTCCAGCGTCAGACGAGGCCCACAGGGAAGCTGGAGAGGGACTCCTCATCAGGAACTATAGTGACAGGAGAAACAGTAATGTGTACAAATTGAAAGAGGGGAAGTTTGGGCTGGATATTAGGAGGAAAATCTTTACTGCTGGGGTGGAGAGGCACCAGAAGAGCTGGTCCAAGAGGGTTGAGGATGTCCCAACTCTAGCAGTGTTGAAGGCCAAGCTGGATAAAGCCTTGAGCAATGTGGTTTAGTGGAAGTTGTCCCTGCTCATGGCAGGGGGGATTGGAACTAAATGATCTTTGAAATCTTTTCAAATTCTCAACATTCTATGATTCTATGCCTTTTCCTACTATTTTTTATTGGTCCTGAGCATGTTCTCTATGGCAACTCCACGTGCATGAAAATGGAAACAAGGAAACATCTTCAGATCCAGGAAAAGAGAATTGTGGTTTCTCAGGAAATGCCAACCTAATATCAGTGTATGTTAAAGGACATGAGGAAAATAAACTTCCCATTTGATTTTTACTTCATTTGTTTTAAAATGCAAAGAACAATTTGTTAAGAAATATTTTAAATGACTATGCAAATTAATAACTGTATACATCATAACTACATTTGTATAACTGTGTATTGAACAGCTCGATAGGGAAGCCAGAAGAATACAGAAAAACGCTATTAGAACAGATGCTGGAGACTACAGCTCTTGCTACAGCCAGTGTAGAGCACAGAATATTAAGGATATTTATCAATGTAGCATAACAATTCTCAATATTCTTTTTGAGAATTTTTCATCATAATTAAGGTCCCTCTTCCCACAGGCACACGTAGTCACTCTCTCTAGCCAAGCCCAATCCTCTAAATTTCAAACTCTCACCTTTCAGCTTTCATAAAAAGCAGCAATTTTTCCCCTCAAATCCTTCCCACATCTGCAAGTGGTCTGGAAAAGTCCCTGGTCTCTCTTAGCTGTCATGATGACTTTTTGACTGACACATCTATACTGGATCAGATAAAATGAAGCACCTTTCCCGAAGAGTAACTTCTATGAAAAAACTGTGAGAAGGAACAGCAAAAAATCAGGAATGTCACATACACGAGGAACTAAGGAGGGATTTCTGCTGCCTGATCTCTCTGAGTTACATGCACCAATGATATGGAGCATGCAACTCCCTTGGGATGCCCTGGGTGGGACCATCAAAGAGAGAGCAGCCCTGGAGACAGCAGAAGAGGCAGCAGATGCAGGACTGTGTGTGAGGCAAACTTTGATTCTCAGCTTCCTGCTTTGGCCTTCATTAGCAGAGGATATGTGTAGAACACTGCTTATCCTAAAGTGATAAATGTGTCAGTATAAAACAAAACTCTGGCAAATACAGAGCTTCTTGTCTGTTTGATTTACTTCTCATCGCTGCCTTTCTCTGTGTGAAACAGGAGAACAAACAAGAAAACAGGAACCCTAAATACTTGAAAAGACATTTGCTGCAGCAGAAAGTAAACCTAAAAAGTAACAGTCAGTCTTCCTATTCTGAAAAAAATCCCCCACTTAAACAAAGTCACGGAAATAGGAATCCAATTATTGCTTAGATGAGACAGTTGGAAGCTGGGAAAGCTCAAGACAAAATAGCTATTCATTTTGGTTACTGTTTGTGAGGGAGACACACAGCCCTGGAATTGACATTAGTGAGATTAAGAAAAACTTTGGTTTACATGCAAATTATGGAGTTGGTGCATGGATCTATGTCTCACTCTTTTAAAAATCTCAATTTAGAAAAGGACTAGCTTTTAAAAAATCGTTGCACTACTAGATTATTTGCAATCTATTCCTTGTTACAGCAAAAAGCTGCTAGACTTGGTTTGGACTTGCTCCTGGGTTCGCTTGGCTTTTTTATGTGTTTTGTGCTTCATATTCTCTCCTTATTATTGGCACTTTGTCTTGCAGACAAGACACTATACAAAGCTGGTATGCCATTCCATTTTTGTATGTATGTAGCATGATGGTATGACTTAGGTAATAAGGTTGAAAAAACCTCATTTAGTTTCCTCTGGGTCCTGGTCTGTGAAGGTTACATTACTTTGGCTTTGGTAGAATATCATAATTATGCTATACACAGTTAAAATCTGCATACTAAAATTAGATTTTTGCTATATGTTTCTGGAATCAAATTTGGGATAGCTACATGGCATTGAACAAACTCCATAACTTATCAAAGAAAAGATTCTTGGTTTTATTTATTTGCATTAAGACTCGCACAAATGAGTAGTTTAATCACCTCATTGTGTATCATTCTAGATAAAAGGTAATATCTGGGGAAATAAAGTGTACTAGTATGAAAATTATTATTAAATCAGAATAGTTCTTCTATCTGTGAGTCACCTTTTTTTCAATCCCTCTTGTTTCTGCTGTTGTCTGACAGTTACTATTATTTATTAAAATACTATCTTTTCCTTATGGATGGCACTAAATTTACTCCCTGAAAAGTTATTTCAGTGCACTCTGAAAAGATGGCAGCAAAATATGGTTCTAAACACATTTGTGTTACTTTTCTCAGACTTATGTTATCTGAGAGATAACAGACATTAGGAAAGGGTCTTGATAAAAAGGACCATCTGTATTGAGAATTTGAAAGAAAACAGTGAAATTGAATGCTATCATCATAAATAGCATACTCTAATCAGTCTTTCCTTTCTTGTGAATTTGAAAATCCTTCTTGCCTAGTACTTGCTAAAGGCAGTTATGCAAGAGCAAAACCACACAGTACTACTGCTGAAAACAGCCAATAGATTCTTAAGTGTTTTGAACAAGGATGTATTAGATTGCCTACGCACTTGTAAATTATAATAACAGAGGACAGCATAGATGATGAGAATAAACAAAAAGCTTCCTGGGAAATACACCTAACAAAACAATCATAAGTTAATATTTCAGTGATAGTCTGCAGTCTATTCTTATGCTTGAGAAAATGCCCACTTTCTTTTATTTCTCAATATTGCATGAAGTATGGAATAGCTACAAGCTAGTGAAAAAAATTCAGGGATTTTCATGATAATAGGAGGATTTCATTTAAACTTCTGAATATATTTCAGCTGTTTGAACTAAAATCTATGATGTTTCAGCTGATCATTTCCTCACCTTTGTAACAACAAATTATTAAAACTTAGAAGTGAGCAAAAGCAAATTGTATTCTGTGTAGTGCTCTGGGCTTACGTTTTGGACACCATGATAGCAAGCAGAACCATGTGAACAAGCCCTGAACATTAAATTATAAGCCACAGTCTCTTCCCCTTTTACATTAACACAGATATGAATAGCTTTGATGGGTGCAGGATGTTTATTCTTGGTCCAAGCTAATGCATCTGAAAACAAAGTTTTGTCGTAATACAGCTATTCTTTTAACACCAGGGTTGATATTGCTTAATTTAGGTATATAATTTCAAGGTATGAGTTACAGATGATGTAGCAAACACAGGTGACTTTCTTTTCCTTGTAGGAATTGAGTCCTAGAATTGTTCAGAAGGAAACTTTGCAAGCACTTACTTGTAATAAATTTAGTTTTGTACATACCATCTCACTAACTAGTAGCAATAATTAGAAAGTGCTGATAATATTTTTGTTAAAACCTGGCTTCTTTCCAAAACCAGACAAAGTTTCTAGAATGAACAAACCATACCATGACCATGTGTGTCAATTAGGTCAAGAAATTTAGTTCATGACAGACTAATTTCAAAGTAATGTTGATTCTGCCTGTCTTATATAGAGTCTGGTAGCAACAAATCAAACTCTTTAACTTATTTCAACCTCAAATAAAAAGTAATTATCATTATTTTCTTTCAACTCGACCTTCTCCCTCTGACTGGATTTTAATCTTCTACAGTGCTACCTGGAAAACAAATTTTTCCCTCTTTTTGTTCTTAATCACAATATTCCATACAAGATGACACAGAGAATAAACATCTTTTACATCTATGACTGAATTCAAGATCAGATTTTAAAGAAAGGACTGTTGATACTTCAGCTTTAAAAGTAATGCAGACATACAGTTCCAGTGCTGGATCATTAACAATCCCTAAAACCCACAGGGATCAACAAGATCTGCAGGTGCCTGAGGCTTCCGAAACACACAAAGTTCTGCTTCTGCATTTTTGCTTATGTCCAAATATCTGAGTTACAACAGTGCTAAGCAGCCAAGAGAAACTGCCAGTTATATTTACCTACATGAACTCCTGAATCATTTACTAGAAATATATTCAGAGTGCTGAATTACTGTGAGACACCAGAGTGTTTGTTTTTTGAGCAAAGACACTGTATGTATGATATGTGTAAGGTACTGAAGTGCATGAAATACAATAAGTGATATAAGTATTTGAAAAATTGTTAACCATTTCTCACAGAAGGCAGGTTCATGTGTGTGTGTGTGTTTTCTGCCAAAATAAGAAGGCAATGTATTTGAAATATAGCTATTTGATACAGTAGTGTGATGTTTGTTGGTTGTTTCCCTGAAGATGCTCAGAAGGCTGAGGAACTGTTACATTTTCCTTCATCTATTAGAAGATGATGGGTGCAAGTCTGCTAAACTATGATGTATTGAAACAAACTCAAAATAAAAATTATTTTTTTGGGTGCACAATTCAGTCACTGACAGAGTTAAACTAAAGCGATGGTCAAGACAATGATGAGGATCAGACAATTCAAACTCTTGTAAAACTGAGAAGGGTATGGTAGTAGAACAAGGAAAGAAACAATGTTTGTGGACCATCCAGTCTGTTGCTTTGCTTTCTCACACGGTTTCCATTATTTTATCCCTTGCGCTTTTCTTTCCTTACGTAAAGACCTGTTTACTCACAGAGGCAGTATAACATACAGAGTAAAGCAGAGAGGTCCATACCCTGCATATAGTGCTGCCTGCTGGTGATAACAGAACCTTGGCAAGCAGGAGACTGTATGGGATGGTTGTGGCCAGGTGTTGACAATGAGGGGCAATAGGACTCGCCTCTGAGGGAAGGGGCTGGGGCTATCCCGTGCTGACATGGGGAGCCAGTTGGCCCCAAAGCACCCTGACACTGGACACAGCTGAGACCCACAGTCATATATGTGGCGCCTCTGGGAAAATATACTTAAGAAAGGTCAAACATGGCAGAGAGAAAGAGAAATGAGGAGGAAAAAAATAGGTGAGAGACAACTCTGAGATCAGCAACGTCATTGATGGAGGGAAAGACACTGCTGCAGACACCAGAGCAGATAGTGCCCTGCAGCCCATGGAGCCACCACACTGACACAGGGGAAAAGCATGAGGAAAAAGGAGAAGCAGTGAGAAGCTGGTATGAAGTGGCCATAGGCCCCATTCTTTATCCTTCTGCACCCTTCATTGAGAGGAGGGAGCAGCTACAAATGAAGGAATGAAGTTGAGCCTGTAAAGAGAGGGGGAAGTGGAAGGAAAGTGTTTTTTAATTTGTGCCTTAATCTCTAACAAGAGATCTATCTCTAACCATCCAGATCTATTTCAATTGGTAAAGAATTAAATGAATTTCGTCCCAGTTGAGTTTGTTTTGCCAGTGATGGCAGCTGGTGTGCGATCTCCCTGATTTTATCTCATCCATGAACTTTTTCTCTTTTTTCTGTTTTTTTCTGTTTTTTCTCTTTTTTCTTTTTTTTCTCTTTTTTCTCNTTTTTCTCTTTTTTTGCTTCCTGACCTACTGAGAAGGAGGGGCAGTGAGAGAGTACCTGGAGAGAGGGTGAAAGACTACTTACCTTTTGGTCATTAGCCAAAGTTAACCCAATATAGAGGTACAAGTGTTAACCTACTGAAGCAATTGAGAATCTCAGGATCTCACTATCACTCTCTTAGTTGGAAACAAAGCTGCAATGTGGGAAATTAACTACAGCATATTAAACCAAAGTGATTAAAATGAGTCAGTTTAGCAAAAGTTCTGATCATATTTTTGGTTGGATTTGATCAACTCAGCCCACCAACACTCTCTAGCATACCTAAAACCCTGTAAAAAATATGTGTCTCTGTAAAGATAAATTCATATTTTACCCAAATTTCGCCTTCTACTTTCCTCTTATATGTCACCTATATAGTGTGCTTAATGTCTGTCCTCTAGCACTCCAGCACTAGTTAAATCCTCAACTTGCCTTTCTCCAGAATGGGCTGGAGCTAATGAAGTGTCTGAACGACATGGTGATTTTCTACAGTAAGAAACCTGGACAAGAGCTAGACATTTTATTATTTACTATGCCTTGCTTCCTTGGGTAAAATAGCTGGAGACTGTTCCCTGCAGATCTGGCAATAAAAAGTGTCTTTCCTGTCTTTCTCTCCCTCCCAGAGAGAGATCACTTAATGTTCAGTGATGCCTTGCTATTCAAAATACTAATTGATACAAACTAGGTTCTGCAATTAAAATAGAAAGTTGAATTGTCCTGAGGTTTGGGGTTTTTCTTTTAGTTGAAAAGAAATAGCTGGAGACAGCTGGAGAAGAAGCAAAAACGTTTAGCCTTATCCAGCTATTGAAGTGATTCTTGATTACTGACTGCAGGCCACGGTCTATTAAATTCTAGTTTGAAATTGGAAATTTGTATGAAGTGATGCTTCTATCTCAACTACATACATAGTGAAAAGAAGCAATAAAGCTTTGCTCACTAAGTGCTCACCTTTGTACTCATAGTGAAAGTATGCTATCCACAGTATTGAGAGTGTGGGTGGTGTAATTCTATATTCGAGGACCCCAAAGGTAGAAATAGCATTTCTACCTTTGACATTGTAATCCTGTAATAGCTGAACTACTAAAGAATGGCTGAACCTACTTCAAAAATGCTAACTATTTATTATTAGAGCAGAGGCTGATTTCATCTGTACCTGGCTAAGAATTGTTCTGGCTCTGAAATCATTATAGGGCTGGTCTGGACTGAAGGTTGCTGAGAAGACCAGAAATGAAGTTCCACCTAATTAATCATTGATGACAGACTGAAAGCACCTGGCTCTGTAAATATAACCGTAATGATTTTCCAGCTAGTTCTTATTCTAGCAAATATGATCACTCCTGTTGTGTTTTCATATGAAGCAACAAATTTGTAGATGCTTGCTGTTGTGTGTGGACCAGGATGTGGCTCCTAGTCTGCAAGAATAATACAAAAAATTTTACTATGTTAAAAAGTATAATTGTAGTCTTTCCGACCTGCAGCAACAAAGAGAACAAGAGTCAGCTCCACTTTGCTGGAGCTTCAAGGAACACCAGCCAGAAATATACCCTTGAGGGAGGTATAGCATATGTCCATATGTCACATGTGGACAGATGTTACTTCAAATACAGAACCACTGGTTTAGTCACAGTTGTCAGATGTTTAGCACTTCAAAAAATCAGGCAACTTATTTTGCTGCTCAACCAAGGCTTTTCAAACCTAAAGTTGTGACTCATTTATTCATTCTCCATTCTTCAGCTTGACTGGAGTGATTGAGCACGTGAGGTTTTTACACAAAAATGTGTAAGTAAATTCAGAAACATTATGTTCATCTGTTATGTAACCACTTCCTTCTGAGAGGCAGATCTTGTGTCAGTCTATGCTCTCTCTGGTCTGATGGATAAAGTACTCCCACACTGAATCACAGTGGTTGGAAGAAATAGGAAAAAAATTCTCTTGAGAGAGACAGTCTATCCAAAAGTCAAACCTGAGGAAACAGTCTAGTTCTAGCTTCCCTGATATCAGAAGAGATCAGATCATAGTTGAATTATGAAAAATGAGTATTTCTACTTTGTCAGACTGAAAGGTTTCAAAGTCACATGTTCCACCTTCTATATAAAAACTACCCTCTTTCCCAGCTTTACCAAAAGTCCCATTTATTTGTGAATATTTTCTATTGTGAAGAAAATGTATTTTCTGTTGACAAAGAAGTTATATCAGAGATTTTATTTTTCAACTAGAAAACAAATATCTGCATATACATTTTCTAACTGTATGTGTGGTATATCCTGTGTCTACACACAGAGATCTTGAAATTGTTCATGAGCACATCAACTTTTGAATCCTATATTTCTTCTGACGGTAAATACTATCTCTCAGTATAATTGGTCCAGAAAGTCAGATACCTTTGTGAGGTGATTTTGATTTTATAGAATTATAGACTCATAGAATCATTAAGGTTGGAGAACACCTCAAATATTCCTGAGTCCAGCCTTTGACCAAACATCACCATATCAACTAAACCACAGCACTGCATGCAATATTGAATCATTTCTTCAATAGCTCCAGGGATGCTGACCCCAGCACCTCTCTGAGTACTCTGTTCCAATGCCTGGCAACTCTTTCCATGCAGAAATTCTTCCTGACATCCAACTTGAACCTCCCCTGGCACAGCTTGAGCCCATTTGCTTTCATCCTGTTACTGGCTGCCTGGGAGAAGAGAACCCTGGCCTTTCAGGGAAGAGACCAAATTTCCTTTCAGGCATTTGTAGATTATGATTAGTTCTTTCCCAAGCTTCCTTTTCTCCAGGATAAACACTCCCAGCTCCCTCAGCTGCTCCTCACAGAACTGGTGCTCCAGACCCTTCCCCAGCTCCATTCCCCTTCTCTGGACTCTCTCCAGCACCTCAGTGTCTTTCTTGCACTGAGGGCCCAGAACTGGACACAGCACTCGAGGTGTGGCCTCACCAGTGCCCAGCACAGGGGGACAATCCCTGCCCTGGCCCTGCTGCCCACACCATTGCTGATCCAGGCCAGGATGCCATTGGCCTTCTTGGCCCCCTGGGCACACCCTGGCTCATGTTCAGTCACTGTCACCAGCACCCCCAGGTCTTTTCCAGCCACTCTGTCCCAGCCTGTGGCCCTGCCTGGGGCTGTTGTGACCCAAGGGCAGGACCTGGCACTGGGCCTTGTTGAACCTCACACCATTGCCCCCAGTCCATGATGCAGCCTGTGCAGATCCCTCTTCAGAGCCTTCCTGCCCTCCAGCAGATCAACATTCCTGCAAACAGGATTGGGCCCAGTTGGGGGACCATACTTGTGACTGGCCACCAGCTGGATATAACGTCATTCACCACCACTCTCTGGGCCTGGCCATCCAGCCAGTTTTTAACCCGGTGAAGGGTGCACCTGTCCAAGTCATAGGCTGCCAGCTTTCCTAGGAGAATGCTGTGGGAAACAGTGTCAAAGGCTTTGCTAAAATGCATGTAGACAACATTCACAGCCTTTCACTCATCCACTAGGTGGGTCACCTGGTGATAGGAGACCAGGTTACACAGGCAGGATCTACATTTCTCATTCCTGTGGTGGCTGGGTCTGATCCCGTGGTTGTCTGTGTATGCCATGTGATTGCACTTTAGATAATCTCTTCTCTAACCTTCCTGGGCACTGAGACTCTGACAGGCCTGAGAGTTCTCCAATTTAGGTGACTTAAGTTCTTGAGTTGACCATCTCTTCATTGTCTCCCAAGGACTTGCACCCAATCACATTGCATCCAAACATATTTGGAATTAGCCTACATCCATATCTAATTAATTTCAACCTATTTTTTCAGTTCTCCATCCCAGGAAAAGGATAAAAGCCTGTTAGGTTCTCTTAAGATATACAACTCATCCTGGCTCAGAAGATTCATACTGCAAGAATTTAAAAATTTACATTACAGGAGCTTTGTGATTTCAGTTTTCCTTCATCATGTTAGAATTCGAATGACCTTTACCTATAATTAGATTCCCATGGATATGTTTAGATAATTTTCTAAAAGCTGATTGACCACATATTTAGATGGTGTCACAGACTGACTTTTAATGCAGAACACTTTACGAGAGGTTCATCACTTTTAAAGAACTTTGTTAAAATACATCTTTAACCAAATTCCCCTACTAAAAAAAATTACACACACACACACACACACACACACACACACACACACACACACACACACACACACACACACACACACATATATATCTGAAATAGTTTCTTTTTTTTCTCCTGGCAGTTATCCTTCTGGTGGGCCACAGGGTAGAAAAAATCTCTGACAGGAGAAGTATTTTCTACATTGAGGTAATCCTAACAGATTAATTTATTTGGCCATGAAGGTTGTTCTTTGTAGAGCACTTTGAAAGCATAAGCAGAGCAAAGAATGCTTGAAAGTGCATGGAATTTGATTTACATTTTTAGAACAAAGAAACAAATGAAAATGTGAGTATTGTCTTCATCTTCAGTGTTATTGTATGTGGTATCCTTCTATAATCTTCTCTTGTAATGATACTTAATAGCTGCCTTTGAGATATTAATGGAAATTGTCACAGGCAAGGGAGATATTACTGCATCTAATGAAGCAAAGGACGACTGAAAGGAAAAAAGAACAATAAGTGAAATCTGAACAAATAAAAGAATTAGCTTATTTCTGAAATTTAACCCTTTACATGGATTATTGTCATAGAATCAAGCTAAGTGAATACAGCTGCTATTTAACACAATAGTACTCTATTCATGAACACTTACTGAGCAGTTACAGTACATTGATTTTGGATATAAGAATTTAAGTGTATATTCTTTATCAACCCTTAACACATCATTATAACAATACTATGTATTTATACTACTATAAAATATGTCCAATTTTTCATACACTGCACAAAATGAATTCTTTCTGACAGAAGATTATATGTACTTCAAATAATTCATAACTAGGAAGATAAATAAAACCATTTTATAAAGAAAAAGTATCATTTGGGTAGCAAATATGGCTCTTGTCAAAATACAAACATGGGCATCATATTTAAGCATATATCCCACTATCTCTCTACTCATCTAATGTCTAGAAAAATTACTATTACATAGCAAGCAGTTGTCCTGACCAGCTGAACAAGAAGCCTGTAAGAAGAAGCTGTAAAATATAAACGAATATCTTAATAAATATGTTAGCATTTTGTAACAAGTCTTCCACTATTGTTACTTTTTGGTAATGGAATGTTTAGTGAAAGACAAACAATACTACCCAAATAGAAGCTATTCCGCTTCATAACAATTTGTTCACTGCTTATTTTTCCAACCCAGAGAAAAGAAAATATTTAAAAAACTATTTAGTTTTATTTAGCAGATATTTTATTTAAACTAGATTTTAAAGTGAACCAATATATATTTAATATTATTTATCTAAATATATTTAGATAACATAAATTTATTAAAGAATAAAAAAATGAAAGTTATATTAAATCTGCACTAAGCTCTAAGTTTGTTGTAAATGGCTTGAATAACCACAATTAATGGAAAAATTTATGGAGCATACTGGATGCATATGTTTTCCCATAGTTTTGAAAAAAGTAAAGTAATGGAATTCACAAAAGTTGACTTAATCCCTGAGAAAACATTTTGTTGAAATGATTAATCTGGCAATAATAGTCATTTCGGCAGATAAATCTATGTTTTTCAGTGTTTGCAATGAAATGGCTCAGAAATGCATGGAAAATAAAAAACAACCAAACCCCAGAAAGCAAGGAAAATTGGGTTGGGTTTTTTTTGTCTGTTTGTATTTGATTTGTGTGTGTGTGTGTGTCTGGTTTTAGGTATTTGGTTGGTTGGTTGTTGTTGTGGTGGTTTTTGTTTGGTCAGTTTGTTTTGTTTTGGTGTTTTTCGGGTTTTTTTGTGTGTGTATGTGGTTTAGTTTGGTTGGTTGGTTGATTTTTTTTTTTTTAGTTTTTTTAATCTGTGCATTGTTTACAGAACAATCAGATCTATTATATCTGGAACGTGAAATTACAATGATTACAAAAAATATGTAGAATTTCATTAAAATTGGTTCATCTTTTAATATGAAAACAGAAAAACATGCTTACAAACCCAAGTATCTTATGTATATACTGTGTATGCAATGTTGTTTTACGCATGTAAAAATGCTTTAACGTGATTTTTATGTATTTTAATGGAATTGTAATTTTCATCCAAATGGAATTTAAAAATATAAGCAGTAAAAAACATTACTTAATCACTAAAAGAGGAAATTATAATGTGACTTTCTGACAAGAAAAATGAATTTGTGGAATTTTGTTTATGAACTTTGCTGTCTGTTCAAATGTATGCAGTTAGACATAATATATCTCTTTAGAGTTAAAGAAATATCAAACTTGTTCCAATGCTATAATTATGAGACTTATCAGCTGATAATATCAATAACAGAAATATAAATCCAAGGAACAAGGGATCTGATATTATGCAATAAACAGCTATATATGCCTGCTACAATTACACTTGCATGTGTCAACATAATCAACTTTCAGAAGCAGATGAGAATGTAGTTGGTTAGGCATCAGTAGGAGGAGCAAAAGTTTAAGAAAATAAAGCAAGATAAGAAAGCTTAAAACAATAAAATATATTTCTAGATTGCCAGATGATTAACTCAAAATGCTACTATTAAAATCATTAACTAAAATCACCTTGATTTAAATATGTGCTCAGCAGTGTAACAATTGGACTGCTTCTGAGCCTAGAGGTGATGTAATACTGAAATGAATAAAAGAGCAATGAACTTCCTTTTACAGGATATTCATTTGCTGATAGATTCTCAGACAAAAGCAGAGTTTGCCCATTCACATGCAGTGCTCTTATATAAATTGTTCCATGTGTTGCTGTACAGAAGGCTGAGATTTCTACTAGAAATCTTAAGGGATATGTGTGAAGCGTGAACAGGAAATCCTTAGGGAGTATCTGTTATCTATTATGTCTAAAATTTAATACACAATATATGAAAAAAAGAAGACAATCCCAACTGCTTATAAACCAAATTTTATATATACATATATATATATACACATATAAAGTCCTAAGCAATCATATCTTTTGTTGTTACTTTAATGTTTTAATCTTTTTCCTGACTTTCAGTCAGCTTGAAAAACAAAGATACCCTGAACGAGCCTCTATTCAGATGATTCCTAAGCCATTATAGTAAACAGGAACTATAATTTTTGCCTGAAATTTGTAGCAGGCTAACATTTTCTGTGTAAAGATGGTGACTTGTGAACCGAGCACTTGAAACCAATGTTCCATTTAAAATCACCTGTGCTATCACAGAAGAAAGAAAAATATACATTTTTCCAAGGCTTTGGGGGGTGGTATTTGTTGACTCTAAAATAAGTTACAGAACATTCCCTTCATTTCCAGACTGTTAATGCTTATCCATAGTTTAAGTAAGAATACTTACTTTTTCTCTTCAATTGTGAACATTACAAACAGAGATTAGTGGCCTTTCACTTCAGAGCTTTCAGAGTTAAAGTGACATGAAGCTATTAACATTCTGTTGCAAGTGGCCAGAAGCTTCCTCTGAGATTCCTCTGTCTTTTGTTTTCTCTCCCTATCTAAAGATCACTAAAACCCTTAGTCTGCACTGTATTCATGATGATCACCCATTCTCTTTTAACTTAAATCATGCCCTGGCAGAGTATCTTTCAATTATTAGTGCTCCTTCCCAGCTCCAGATATTATACATTTCAAAATGTCAGATTATCCCATATAAACTACTTTATGATGTTCCATATGAAAGAGTTTAAATGGAATTATTAGAAGGCATCCAACATATCTGTGAGATAACCAGTTATAAAAGGAAATTAGTATACAACACTTTTGTTGGATTTATACTCCACTACCTCAGGAACTCACCAAAAATACCCTATAAGTACATATCTCTAAATATGAAACAAAATTCAAAAATTAGGAGAAAAGATGGACAGGAATCTCAAGAACGATTAAGCAAGGATACTTTTGTGTTCTGTTACTTTTTACTTCTTTGGTAGTGTGTAGTCTCCTAACTGTTTATAAAATCCCTGAGAAAATGAAGACATCTTTCAATTACAGAGTTTTTCAGGACAGCTTCCAGAATCTCTGGGTAAGATTTAACCTGTGTGAAAATTGGCTCATTTTATAGTAAGCACAAACAGCTATTCACATATTATAGAGACTTAGCGCAAATGGGCTCCAACATTTGTGGAATGGAGAAGATTTTCCTCTGTGTTAACTCTGACAGGGAGCATTTTCACTGCTGTGAAGATGTGAGGTGAACCTGTGGGTCACTGAATACACTGAAGTTTTGGTTGCTAACGACTTTAGGCAGCGCCTCACCAAGTTTTATGAGTTGGATATTAAAGACTACTTCCTGAAGATGTAAACCTGTGGCTCACTATCCATTTGCATGTCCTTTCACACTCTTTTACTTCTTATTCCACTCAGATATTTTCATCTTTGAATAAGGTTTCTTCTTTTCTTAAAATTTTGTACCAAGTGTTTCAATGTAGCTCTGTTTATTTAACTGCTCCTGTAAATGCTATTAAAGCCATGTTGTTTTTACTTGCATTAGAGCTAAATTTTGTCCTTTTAAAAGGCATAGAAATTTTGAAAGAAACAGTAACTTTGTATATCGGTAAATAGATAATGTTACTATGAGAACCTAGTGACATTTACAATAGCAGTCATAGTGAGGAAATAGAAGAAATACTTCTTTTCCCTGGTAAAAACTAAATGGCTCTTTTCAACTTGCAGAACAGCATTTGCCAGCTCTTTATTCAGGAAGTTATGGTTTTGGTTGCTTGAAGGTACTAGATTTTAGAAACCATGAACTAAAATCCTTGACCTTGATCAGCACTTTGATTTTCCAGTATCTTCTGATGCTGGATATAGCAGTTGTCATTTTACTACTAGCTTGTTTAAAAAAAAAAAAAATCTGAAAAACCTTTTTAAAACACAAACAAGCACACAATTGGAGTCTTGTCTTGAACATTTAAAGCTCTTTAAGTACAAAGAACTCTACTGTTATTGTGCAGAAATAAAAACAAGTGTTTTCTGTGTTTACCTGCACATTTAAAAAAAGCTGGAATCAGTTTCACTGAACTTAACACAGATAGGCAAATCTATTCTAGCTATAGATTTCATATAAACATATGAATATGTTTCATATAGACATATTTCATATTTCAATTCATATGAACCTTGGAGAAGGTGTTATCACACTTACTTTATAAATTAAGAGAGAGATATGGAGCTGAAAGCTCAATGTAAAAACTGAGATTAGAACTCAACCCTTAACATAAAAGACCCCACCAATGAATGGATTTAAATGTTTCAGGCTTATACCCTGACATATTTGCAATATAAAAAAAAAATAAAAATAAAAATTGTGGTTGAAACAAGATTGTCAAAAGCAAGACCAGGCCACTTTGCTAAGGAATATAGAGAAGTTTTCATTTTAAATCAAAGCGATCACAGCTTTGTATTTGCATGTAGAAACTGCTTTTATAATTTTGAACTATCTCTATAGACAGTTTCACTGACAATGGGATAAGGTTTTAAAATTATTTGAAAATATTTAAAATGCATTATAAATTTAAAAAGTAATTATAAAAGATAAATGATAAATCATAAATGACAAATAATAAATGATAAGTGATAAATAAGAAATAAGAAATAAGAAATGAAATAAGAAATAAGAAATAAGA
>VZDJ01000010.1:1823374-1850666 GCA_008694505.1 Cyanoderma ruficeps
AAAAAAAAAAAAAAAAGAGAGAGGGAAGCACGAAGCATGTTGCAGTGTAACGAGCACTACCTGAGAGCTGTACTTCCCTGCACATGGCCTCATTCTGTACATAGTGAAATCAGTAACAAGGGTTCTTCTTGACTTGAGTGGATTCAAGATTGAGTTTATTGGCATTGCGCCCAAGAGGCATCATTGAAACTGTAAGAGCATGGCCAGAGACTCCAGTGGGAATCCATGCATTGACTGAAGCATGTCCTTAAGCAGATATCTGAGTCCCATAAAGTCAATAGATTTAAATATGCACTTTAAACCAAGAACATGCTTTGTTGAATCTTGGCCTTTGGCAATTATTTGAGACATCAAGTTTTACTTACTCTGCAACTAAGCTGTTAAAACATTTTGGAAAAAAAAAAAGTCAGTGATCATTTTCATTGACGTTTTTATATGAAAAAAATCATGAAAGTATTAATTAATAAAAAGACAAAGATATACTTAGTTTTATTTTAATAAGGATTTGCTCTTGTCATTGCTAGAAGCACAGCTACATCAAGTAAATAAAAAAATAAAAATAAAAAGCAGGCTTAAACAAATTCTACAGCTATAAATAGGCCTTGCTTGTAAAGCTATAGTTTTAAGCATCCCTATTCTGCAACAGATGCAGAGCATCCTCACGGGCACTTGCAGAAACTTGAAAAGCTGGGAACTTTGTTTTGCAGATTTTTGCAGAAAATGGAGGGAAACAGGTTTCCTTAAGTATGGATACTTCAATTATGAAAAAATTTCAGGAATTTTGGCACTTTATAAATATCTAAAATTAACTGGATTTGATAGATATTCAGGATCTTATGGAACCAGAATATTTATCAAGATGAATTGCAGATTCAAGAATTTCATTTTTAATACAAGTTTCAAAAGGATTTTTACAGGCATATGTGTAAAGACAGGTAGATACATGAAGATGTAGATATATACTGGTTTTTAGATGTAGAGATATGCTTTATTTTTAATTTTAGGTATAATCTAGAAAGACATAACAGTACATTGGTACTGTTTGAATTCTTTGTTCTCAATTTATTAACAGGTGTATTTATACTCGATATGTTCACAATCACGTGTGAATTGAACTTCACTTTAATTAATGTGTTCGATAACTATGAAAAGTAAAAAATCAACTTTTACAAAATTTGTAGCTAAAAAAGATCCAACTACCATTAATTATGATATTACCTTCACTGTTATTAAAAAAAATAATTCTCAATTAGGTTTTTGAGATGCATAAATATGGGTATAAATATTGAGTTCTTTCTGAACTGGTTTAACAAATACTTTCCCAATCTCCCCTGACTTCATAAAACACAAATTTCCATATTTAAATAAAATTATTTCTGGTCATTCTTTTTAAAAATTACATGTATTTTAGGAATATTCCATGGAGTTTCTAGGAACTGACGTTGCTTGTTATTGTGAAAGTAAGAGCACTCTATTTTCCTTTGTTTCAGAGTGTTCTTCCTTTACTAAGCAAAACTGTTTATTGTCCCCAAGTAGGGACATAATTATTTACTTAAAAAAGATTGTACACTAATTCCTTTTCCTACAAGATCCTTAAGTAATTTATAAGTGCATATTTCAAACTGAGGAGTTTGACAGTGCCCCTAGTGAATCTTGATATACATGCCTTACAATTCATACACAAATGATACTACATGAAATATTAATTAGAAATACTCTAAATTATGTACCAAACAACGAGGTTACTGTCATTGTCACACTTTTTGTCTGGTAAATATCCCAGTGGGCACAATGAATTCACTTATATCTCACAGTTTCCCAACATGTTTCAATTATTTATCTTACGGCTACAATCTTCCATGTGCACATTCACGTTTTTGTTTTTCAGGCTTTTCTGAAACACACTCTCATATTCAATGCAGTAAAATACATAAAACCTATAAAGAAAGGAAATAGCTTATACTTAACCAAAGTGAAATACATTTCAAAGTAGTTTGTGTGTTTAGACTGCTTTGATATCTGGTCATAGCCTAAACAGAATAGACTTCAAGAAGAAATTGTTCAGTGTTTTTAAAATCTCCGGAAGATTTCCCCATTAACTTAAAGTGAAGCACACAAGTAGGAGAATGTGGGAAAATGGATCACTACCTCGTTTACAACAGACAGACAAACGATGATAAGAAGCAACAGGTCTGTCATGTGATGAGATGAATGGTGTCATTTGTAACTTCTTGAAAGGCGGACGGGGAGCACATGGTACTTCCTTGACACATGATGCCAAATGACACTTATCACTTAAAATAAGTAGCTAGAATTCTCAGGCATAATAGATCCATTTGGAAAGTGCACAGAACAATGCTAACTTCTTACAAATATTTAACATCTTCTGACATGTCACATTTCATTATTCAATAATACAAACTAGCATAAACGTAGTTTTTTAAAATAAATTTAATAAAATCTTAAATTCCTCTACCCACACTTTTTAGTGCCTTAAGCTACCTTTAAATCAGGGGTGACTTGCAGGTAGATTATGGAGGCACTGAAGATCCTTTACAATAGAAGAGAGAAGGCCTGTAAGAACCAGCTTTTCTAATTTACATTCCTCTTCACCCAATGGTATAAAAAATAATATGTAAATAAGGACAGAAGGTCAACTTTGGTGACAAAGCTAAGGAGAGAGCACAGACTATGACACTATAATACTGAAAAGAAAATTCTGTTTTCATTCTTTTGGTTTACTAAGGGTTCTAGGGGACGTGGTAGCTTAGATGGTCCCCCTCCCAGTTTGGTTAGGCACCCCTGCTACAGCTCCACAGCTGGTTCTCCTCACTGTGGATACAACTGTGAGGATGCTGTGTAAGAACATCAGGATTTAAAAAACTTGTTAATTTTCAGTGAAGAAGAAGGACATGTCTAGCACCACAAAATAGAGGTACAGGTAGCACAGCTGTGGTGAAACCCCCCCCCAGAAAACAGAGCAGCCAGAGACAGTGAAATGGGAGGTGACTTTCACTGCAAAGCTTGCATGGAGGCTGCCTGTAGAGTTTATGTATTCATTTTTTTTTCTGCAAAGTCACTACTTGCTAGCAACATGAGTATCCATTTGAAAGAGTATAGGCTTCTAGATTTTATTTAGCCACAGGTATTAATGCAAAAATTTGATAATTTTAGAGAAAACCATGCTTTTTAAGTATTGAAAATACAGAAAAATAAAACTTTTAAATGTAATTGATTCTTCTATAGTCTCAACAACATTGTGGGATATATTTTCTTTGATTAATGGAAACACCCTCCAAGTAAAAAGACATTAATTATTGTGTTTTTAAAAACATGATTATTATTTCTCCTTTTTGGATTATTCTACAAGGAGAAAAAAAAATCTAAATGATACATCTATGATCATAAATCTAAATTAATAAACCCTCTGCTATAAACTCCACTAATTTTCACCAACTGATGACAAAGAATTCCATGCTCTGTAACCATTTCTATGACTCATTTCCTATGAAACTTTGTGAGCAGACTGAGACATAAGGATTTAAATCATCATTTAGCCTGGTAGCTGATGATTTTTTTCCTCTGACAGAGGGCATGGTGGTCTACAGAGTTCATTTGTAGCCCTTAGAGGAGCCCTAAACAAAAGGTATGTGGATAGCTTCTGGCTGGTCCTACTAATATTTGGAGACAGTGTCAGCTTAGGCAGTGCCCACTGCCATTCATTTCTGCTCCCATTTCACCCCTTAGTACAGCAGGGAAAATGTTAGTGAATTTACACAGCAGATTGTTAGACTGGTCCAGTTTTGGTTTTGAATTAATTTCTCTAGTTTCCCAGTGTCCTTCTCCACAAACAGCGTTGACACTGCCACTCAGAAGCACAGTTAGCCATGAGTCTCAGGGTAACTGCTGAGTGATTAAAGTAGTTAAGTGCCAAATTTCTATTTTAATGGAAATTGTCATACCTCTAGCCCACAAAAATTCTTCCAATTCTCTTAGTGGACCGCTTTTGAGTCCATCAGGGGACATGAGCTTAGAGAAGACAAGTAACTTTTATTTTGAATATCCGTTTCATAGAATAATAGAATTTTAGAATGTTTTGGGTTGAAAGGAAACTTTATCTAGATTATTTGATTTCAACCCTCCATGCCATTGGTAGGGATGACATTCAATAGATCGGGTTGCTCAGGGTCCCTTACAACCTGGTCTTGACCATTTCCAGGAACCGGCATCCACAACTTCTCTGGCCAACCTGTTTCAGTGTCTCACTAACCTCTGAGTAAAGAATTTCTCCCTAACATCTAATCTAAACATGCTCTCTTTCAGTTTAAAATCATTGCCCCTTCTCCCGTCACTGTCTGTATAGAAAGTCCCTCTCTCTCTTTTTTCATAAGCTTCTTTAAGGTAGTGAAAGCCTGCAATGAGGCCTTGTAGCCTTCTCCTTTCCTGGCTGGACAACCCCAACTCTCTTGGCCTGTCTTCATAGGAGAGATGCTTCAGGCCTCTGATCATCTTTGTGGCCCCTTATCTGCACCTGGTCTAACAGATTCTTGTCTTATGTTCAGGACCTAGAGCTGGATGCAGCACTCCAGGGATTTGGAAGTAATGGGGTGGAGTCATCTCCCTCATCCTGTTGGCCACACCTCCTCTGAATGTGGTGGGCCTTCTGGGCAGTATGCCCACATGGCTGATCCGTGTCCACCTTTTAACCCACGAGAACCCCTAAGTCCTTATTGGCAGGACTTCTCTCAATGGCTTCTCACAGTCTGTACTCATGTCTGGGATTTTCCTGACACAAGTGCTGCAACTTTCACTTAGATTTGGTGAACTTCATGAAGTTCTTCAACTTCTCAAGTCTGTCTAGGATCATCTGCATCCCCTCCCATCCTTCTTTTGGGTCAACAGCACAGCTTGGCTTTGTGCTTCTGCAAACTTGGTGGGGGTGCACTCATTCCCATGGTCTGTATCACTGATGAATGATGATATTTAAGAGCACCGTGCCCAACACAGAGCCCTGAGGGACACTATTCATCACCAGCTGCCACCTGAACATAAAATTGACTATACTCTGTGACTCTGTCTGTCCAGCCCATTGCTTTTCCATTGAATACACCATTCATCAAATCTATATCTCTTCAATTTGGAGATAAGGATATAATTTGAAACCATATCAAAGGCCTTACAGAAGTCTCAGAAGTCTAGGTAGGTGGCATCAGTTGGTCTTCCCTTGTCTCCCATTAAAAGACCACCAGATTGGTCAGACATGATTTGCCCCTAGTGCTGGCTGTCTTGGATCACCTTCTTGTCTTTTACATTCCTTAGACTATCTTCTAGGAGGATCTTCTCCATGGTCTTCCAGGTGAGGCTCACTATTCCATAGCTCCCTTAACCTTCCATTCTCCCCTTTTTAGAAAAAGGAGCAACATTTCTTTTTTCTGAGTCACCAGAGACTTCACCTGAGCACCACGAGTTTTCAAATATGATGGAGTGGCTTGATAACATCAACCAGTTCCCTCGGGAATACCTGTCTTCCAATCCCATGGACCTGTGGCTATCCAGTTTCATCAGCTGGTCCTGAAACTGTAGCTTGCTTACAGTGGGAAGGACTTGACTCTCCCCATACCCATCAGGATGTCTGGGGACTTGAAAGATGTGGAAATCCTGACTGGCAGTGAAGACTAAGGTGAGGAACTCATTGAGTACCTCAGCCTCTTTTGTATCCATCAGCACCAGTTCACCCCTGCTTATTAGGGGAATACACTCTCCTTAGTTTTTCTTTCTATAAACTTATAGAATTCCTTTTTGTTCACAGCCCTTTCCAATTAATTGCCCAGCTTTGCCTCGGTTTTCCTGACCTCATCCCTACACATCCAAACGATATCCCTGTACTCCCCCAAGGTCACCTCTCCCTGCTTCCACTCCCTGTGCATTTCTTCCTTACTTCACAGTTTGAGGAGCAGACCTTTGCTCAGCTATGCCTATTTCAGACCTGCCTTGCTCAAATTCCTACACATTCCTCCGTGCTTATACATTATGATATGATATATTTTGTAAATTAAAACTTATTTTATTTTTATAACAATGAAGTTTAAGAACTATGAAAATAATTACAATCAGAAGTTCAAGAAAAAAAGGATCTACTGCTTTCACACACCTTTGGGACCAGTCTTGCGGTTTGTACTTGAATGAAATTGCCCATCACACAGGACAAAACTCTCTAATGTCAACAAAGTTAACCCGCTTGACATCTTTTCAGACAAAATGTCTGGCTTCTCAAAAGTCAACCGATTTCAGTTTTTAAACAAAACAACTGCTTCCTTCACCTGATTTCAAGAGGAACTTTGCCAGCAAAAAACCTGCACAAGTGCCCCCATTGTGTCTACTCGCCCTTGAATGATTGCTGTTTAGCAGTTTCTCCTAAGAAAGCTGCGCATAATCATAGTCAGACAATGGGAAAAACAATTAATATTAATGACTCTTGGATCTCTGAGAACCTTTGTTATGCTGCCACCAATATACACAAGAAAGGAGCTATATATGGGACCATATGAGGTGATCAAAACATTAACCAGACATTGTAACCATTTTTCAATACTCTCAGCCCCGAGTGTATGTTTGAAAGAAATGTGCTACTTGGAGCAAAGCCATTTTTTAGTGTGTGTGCCCTGTATCTTTGCTTACTCATGGCAGTGGTGGTGACAGAAGTGCTGATGCCGGTCCCAGAAGCAGCACTAGAAATATCTCCCTCTCCCTTCCTTGCATTCAAACCTAATCCAGAGACCTGTGAAAGAGAGATGTGTACTTTTATAGCAGATTGCCTGTCCAGAAACTAGCACTGAAATACATAATTTTACGGTTAGCCTTCCTGAAAGTACACTTTTAATTATAATTAAGTCATAAATATTTGAGGGCTAGGTTCGATACTGTTCCTTGCCGTGACAGACAGCACAGCCGAGGCTGAGTGTGCCGTGCTCCTGAGGGGCAGGACTGTGCCTGGGCTCTCCCAGAAGGGACCCCAGCTGGCTGGAAGCCCAGCCCTAAGGGGTTGCAGACCTTTGTTGTGCCCCTCTGGGGTGCCTCACTTTTCTGAGCTCTCTGAGCATGCCATGAATGCTGTAAACTCACCCTGGCTATGCTGCAGACCCACCTGCTCCCAGGTGCTCAGTGTTTGAACCCACACAAGGCCAAGTGTACTGCCCAATCTCTGTGTGCATCACTGCTTCCATTGGGACAGTCATCATTAGTCACACGTCAAAAACTCCCTGTTCCCATGAACCATCTTATTTACAGGGTGAGATTGTGTTTATTTATAGCCGCTTCATGAAGTATAATACAAAGCGTAGCTATGTTTATGTATGTACACCTGCCTGCCTGTGTACACATACAAATCAAAGTATAAAAACCCTATCTAGTAAGTATGCTAGATTATTTTCGATCCATTAACTGAATCTGAAATACTTTTAAAAATAAATGATGCTTTTCTGTAAGAAGAATTACTAAGTGAGTAATTATTGGAGGCATACTACACAGTGTACTTGGTGGTATTTGAGTCAGGTTTATTAAGAAAGCTATTTGTTAGGCAGTCTTTATAAACACAGTATGCTTTAGCTGCCGACCTACTAATTGCAAGGTCATGTATCTAGTTGTTATTCAGGATGGTTTTTTTCAGGTGATCTGTACAAAATAGCTGTTCGTGAGATCTAACAAGATCAAAAAACCTCATGAAATGACCTCAAATCAGAAAAAACTGTATATCACCATGCCTTGTGGGTAGTTTTGGTGCTGCTTTCAAAAACAGGGCTAAATAAATAATTGACTGATACTACTACTGCAATTACTACTACTGACAATGATAATGATAATGATAATGATCATCAGCTTTAATGATAAACCTGATATACCATTTACTGTGTGTTTGTCACAGTCTCATCATTTATAGAGATATTTTCTGAATTGACAAGGATTAGGAGATAAATCCAAATGAGTTTTTTTTAATCTCATAAAAACTACCTCTTACCAAAGTCTGAAGTATTGCCTGATAGTAATCTCTGAATGAAATGCGAAGAGAGTAGAGAACTTTTAAAACTGAGGTAACAATTTCATTTGTGAAATGTGTATTTAGTTCATTAAAAATTAAGCTCCCCATCACTGCTGTTACAAAAATAAAGTACAATGTAAGCAGAATGCTCTCTAAATTATTGTATGTATGTGATACAAACACGGCAACTAAATACAGGGATAAATGACTACTGGCACTGTTGATTGCATAGCCAGGTGCTAGCAAGCAGAAAATCCACAGAAAAATTTGCATTTTTTTCCACTTGGCTCCAAATTAAAAGGACTGTGAAAAAGTGTGGCTGTGAGCAAATGACCATCAGTGGCACAATCTCTGAGAATTTCTGAATGTACTGTTATGCCTCAATTTTTTTTCCCCCATAACACACTTTTGATGATCAATTTTAGGTGGAGTAACTGTGCATATTGGGGCATATTTAGTCTGTTGTAGTACATATGAGACACTCTGTACTTTTTCAAACATAGCAGAAACCTGTGCCCCAAGCTAGGCATGCAAGTCTCTCGGCTTGGCGCAAAGAAGTGCAGCATCCAAGAACCGTGGTAACCTTGCCTATTTACCTTTCCTAACTCATTCACAAACCCACATCTTACATCACATTCTGTGGCCCTGTCTTGGAGTTTGGTGCAAAGTCTCTCCTTTTAACACTGTTCATGTAGGCAGAGGTAAACTAATGGTGAAAAAATGTAATTTGGACTAGGGTCGAAAAGTCAATTGATTCTTTAAACAGAAAGCCAGGGAAGGGAAGAGAGCCACAAGCTCAAAACATTAGCTCAAACATTTGCAATAAACTTTTCAGTCAAATTATTCAGATATGCTGAAATTTATTGTAATCTGATGACTTGCCACTAAATACAGACACATTATTCAAACTTCTTTTTGAGGTTTTTTTTTAATTTTTTGATCTGATTGTATCAATATGTCAGGGATTCATCAAATGCACCACACTGATATCAGAAGGAAAACAGGTTTTTTTTGTGGGATCTGAAACTGACAATAGAGAAAATACTGGTGCAAAAGAAAATATAAATAGAAAATTGAAATAGTTCAGGACATTGTAGCTCATATGCTGTAAAATTAACTTATAAAACCATTTCAGCATTGACCTAAATATCAAGCCAAGTAAAGTTCTAAAAGCTTCCAACTAATCTCTAACAGGGAAGCCAGAGTAGTTGGCATTTTACAACAGTCACTACGTGGTATCATTGGCAGCAGTTCTACAAACAGCACATATTACACTAATTACCATTAAACTATATTAGTTTCTGTTGATTTCCTGGCTAAAAGTTCAGAAGATCTTACCTTTTTCTATGTGATGTGCTTGCCAGGTTTTACAGAATTCTCAGGACTTCATAAGTAATATAACACCTTGTGTGATGTAATTTCAATACAGCAATTGTTTATCACAGAAATGATCCTCAACCTGGCTCTGATCTAAGTAACTTTTGTGAATGTCACTTTGCCCTTGCCCACCTGTTTCATGTTTCTCCTCCTCCCCTTATCTACCTTTTCCACACAACAAGACAATCCAAAGTGTGGGCCATTTAAGTGTCACCAGGTCTGCAAGGCTCGAAAAGCTCTGCCAGTTAACATAAAACAAAATCACTGTTGGTTCCATGGAATCACATTTCTCCACCACAAAGAAAAATGAGAGGAGAGGAAAGGTAGCTTTAGAGTGGGAGTTTGAATGAGGACACTTTGTGAATGTGAATGGAAACTCTACATTCTTTGTTATTTTAACAGGCTGTGTCTGTTCTCCTTGAAAGAAATTGTATAAGAGAAGATTGGATTAAGTAGTTTTATTTTATTTCAATGCACTTGTGCACTTTTACAAAGATCAACTTACTTAGCCATGTAATAAACTCTTGTTTTACAATAGTAGTAGTGCATATTATACCACTGCAGGTATCTGTAAAGCAGGGAATCAGAGCAGGGAAACAAAACATTTGTTTCTTTGGTGAATGAAGCATATATCATTACCTTCTGTCAGTATGTCAGATATAACTTGAACCTTTGCAAGCCAGTCCGAACAATGCACAGGTGCCAGTTAATCAGCTTTGAGCAATTGTACCTATTCAGATCACTACCTAATTCTTTGCAATTAAACATTTGATAGGTTGGTGTTTATGATAAAAATCCTGACATTTTCTTAGAGCAAAAACCATTTTTGAGCTACTTAATGCATAACAAAATCCATGTTTTAACAATCAAACACCTCTTCATTAGAGGCATTTGCAATTTTGCACAAGTATAATCTGCACAGTTAAAGTATAAATACTTTAAAATATGAAAATCTTCTATATTGTTATTGAATTGTGAAAAATACATCTTGTAAAGAACTCCTTTAATCTCTCATCAAATTCTAAAACCCTTATTAAGGCTTTTACTATTTTAAAGTTCCTGCCGTATTTCTTGTATTTCTGGCTCCATCTGAACTGGTTCCAGTAGAAACAAGAACCATAACTATTCAAAGTTATCATTTCAAGTTGCAAATGAATTTTATCAATGTGATGTATTGGCTATAGAGTTTAATGAAAGAAGGTGGTCAAGAAACAGCATAGAGTACCATAAGGAGCTTAGAGAAATAAGAAGGCATTAGAAGGTAGGAAAATATTTCTAAATAAAATATATATGTCTAAAGAACAAGAGATAAGGTTTAGTAAGTCTCATTTATATCCTGTTTTAGAAAGGTGAATGATGTTTTCAAGTTTTCTGCTCTATATTCCTTGTTAGGTAGGGTTATTTTTGTTTGTTTGTTTTTCTGTTTTTGCTTTGGAATCAGAAATATCTACAAAATTTTAACCTTTTCAAGTAACCACTAAGCGTCTAATACTGTTTAATAATTACCTTTGACAGAAGAGAAAACTTAAATCAAATTGAGTTTTACTGAAAATAGTCTGAACCATCCAGAAGAAGGTTATTGTGCACTAAGTTGCTCATATAGTTATCATACAAGGATTGAAGAATAAAATAAGAATGAGAAATTCCAGGGAGATATTTAAAGGACTGTTGTGGTAAGCAAAATGATGTTATGGTGAACACAAAAAGGAGAGAAAAAGAGCAAAAAGCTCGCACTTAAGAGGAAAAAACATAAAAGAAAGTTAATTTGGTCTTCCACTAAATGTGAGTTCTTCTATGGAAGATGAACATGCACACATTGATTGGAAATACTTTATGTGAATCCTGGAAAATATAATTTATAGGATCGAAAAACATGAATCATGACAAATTCGCTGAGGAAGAAGTTATAAGACACTATTAGAGGAAGGATTCTCATTGCTGGGGAGTCCTAGAAAGATAAGGTATCATGTAATCTCATGAAAAATATATTTGAGAAATTTTCCAGGATAATAATGTGTATTTTGAGGCATTCACATACAATGGAGAAGCATATATTCTTGGTTCTGTGGCTCAAGTTGGATAAAATGCTGGTTCATGGGAAAGCACCAAACTTTATATGTGTACTTCCAGGAAGGTGCAGCACAGGAACAGCAATCATATGCATTTTTCCACTTTTCTGGGCAACTGCTGTAGTTCTGTCACTTCACTCTTAATCTGAAATGTTTTGTTGAGAGTACCAATCTGCACAAGATGGTCAGAGAAACCATTTATGGATTTCACAGAAATTAGTTTAGTTGCTAACAAATAAGCTTTGCCACAGCAGATTAATTCTAGGATAATTAATTTATATTTTAATTATGAAAATTGCCAAAGTTTTCCAATAAATTAAAATATTTGAAATTGTTAGGAAAAAACATTTATGGATGCATACAATGGAAATGATATGTAATACATCTGGGAATATTTTAAGAATGTGTCTCAAAAATTATGACAAAATATTTAAAAAGTCATTAGTGGATTAGAACCTGTTAATGTATTTGATTTGATGCCATAAGATAAGAAAGGATAACTAAGTATTTGACTGTCTAAGTCTATAGCTCAGTTTTTATTTCTTAAAAAAAAAAAATTCCATACTGATGAGACTTAGTAAGTAATGAGACCATTCAGAGACCATTATAGAAGCAGTTAGGACATGACTTTTTCCCTGTTAATTGCTACAATTTCTTATCTTTTAGTTGTGTTTCCCTTTCTGTGTGTTCTTGGAAAAGATATTTTACGATCATTTGCATATTCCTGTTAATATATTCCTTGCCACAACAGGGTACTGGTAGAACATTTTGCCACCTCTGTTCTTAAGTGTCGCTTGTGCCACTTTTAAACTCTTGTTGGTCTCACTTTCTGGTTTAGAGTACGGTCAAGGGTTTTTAAGGGTGTGTGTGAACAGTGTTATCCTGAGCCTCTATTAATTTCAAGGTTGAATGTAGTGTAGAATTTCTGTTTAATTCCTGATGCTTTCATTTCCAGTTTTATGTTTCAATATGATGTTAGATATATTGAGCATATATCTGAGCACATATCTGAGCACACCAGAGAAAAATGTGTCTTATCATTGTTGAAAGATGAACCAAGAAATTGATTGAATGGGCAGAAAATCTTCTGATGGTAGAGGAAAAAAAAGGTATTTTAAGGAGAAATAAGAGGAAAACTTTATTTTCTATAGTAGTTAGTCTCAAAACTTGGCATTTAAAAAAGTGTCCTAAAACTTCACAGAACATTTATTTAACTTCCACTTAGCTAAGTGTTGCCATTCTTTTACACTAAGTGCTTATGGCACTGTGTAAATAAGGCTAATAAAATCAGCACAAATAAGCTGAAGAGTTCTTCATTCAAAAAACTCAAAATATGTAACTCTCTATAGACATTTCTAATGATACTTTCTATTGATAATGATAATTTCTATTTATTTCTTGGTTCTTCCAGTTAGAACCATGTGCCAGAAGAGCAACCTCACTCTCCATCTCCTACTTTCTTCTAGCAGTGTTCTGTAATTTAATGCGGTACATAGCTATTTATTTGTTTATTTTTAAATAATTTTATTATAAAGGACTGCTGCAGCCATCATATTGCAGCCTGTTTGGGTGACACTCGACATCCGTGGAGCCTGGAGAGACACTATTAGCAACATGAAGTTGTGAAGTAAAAGGGCTTATTTTTCTCCTATGTCTGCTGGGTTTTGTCTCACTGGTGGTAGATAGTCTCTCAATAAGTGATTGCAGCAGTTCAGAGTATTCAGCTCTGCTTTGCCTGTGGTTCTCCAAGAGCTTTCTCAGACCTTAGTGTTTACTGGTTTGAACCTGGATTGTTTACTGATTTGGCACATGTGCAGTGGAAGTTTTTCTTGAATATGTCGTTCAGGATTAGCCCTAATATTAAGAATCTACATAATGAACTGTCACAAAGAAATGCTGGCTTTGTCAACCTTGCACAGCTGTACTTTGCATCAGCCAAACAATAAAACAGTCCCCGTTGCCTGGTATTTATGTGCTGAGTGATGTCTGCCTGCCAATTATAGTGAGTGATGTGGTCACAAGTGGCTGCTGCAACTGGTGTTTAGTGGAGCAGCCTCATAAAAGGAAAAAAACCCCATTCCTCATATACTTATTGATAACATTTTTTTCCTGAATCAAACTAGTGTAGGGGTACATGATTCTTTTTTAAGGTACAACTGCTTGCTTCCGGTTTTTAGCATATACTCCCAAGTGTCTAACCTTATTGGTTTTAGAGAAAATAAGGATAAAAAAGTTCAAAAATAAATGATCTCTTGCTGATTTCTGGATCAAGTTGTTAATAAATTCAGAGAAAATTTGACTTTCTAGTTTTAGAAATTTACCCATTAATGCCATGGGAATGAGGATGATATGGGAACAAGAGCACTTTCACTTTGTACTCTGTTTTCTCCAGAAGCCCGGTGGCACTTGCTGTAAAAGACCTTTTTTTTTGGTAAATAGAAGTACAAAGTACAAAGTCTGTAATTTTGTATTGCATATAGTGTGACACAATTTGCCAAGTGACTTTAACCACCAAAATATTTTCCCAATTGTCATTTCACAGGGTAGAAAAAAAGACTGCAAGTTCAAGTACTGTTTCTTTCTCCAATTTCATTTCACTATAACTCAAAGATAAGCTCTGTACTCTGCTGTTTTCCAGACTGTCAAAGGAAGTCTTTCTCAAAAAAGGTTTCAAAAACTGCCATTAAAGATGACAAAAAAATCCCCAATTTCTCTCAGTTAGAAATAGTTAGTTTTCTGTTATCACTTCAGTCTCTCTCTTGTACAGGTGCTTCATTGCGCGCAGCTGTTTTTCAGGGCCTGGCAAGAACAGTGGAGAAAATAAAAATATTTGCCAGCTTTACTTTAACAAGAGCTTTTACTTTGTATTTATTCCATGTACTTGAAAGTACACAGAGAGTACACATTGCCTCCATCATAGGAATCTGGCACAGGCAACTGCTGTCAACTAGCAGCCAAGCATTTTGTGTAGACTACTACTACCGGTAACAGTTTTCATTGGCAGTGCATTTGTCTCCAGTCCAAAGGCTGCCACTCTCTTCCTTATGTTGTGTCCCTTAACACCATCCCCAGACTCCCAGCTCTTCTCAATTAAGCATATATAACAAAATAGAAAACTAAACTCCCTTCATCTGCAGCAGCTCAGCTCCGCCTAAAACTACTTTACTTTTATTATTACTTCAAATAGAAAGTAGCCCTTGGCTGTAAGAGTTTTCTGTTGTTGTAGGTATTGAAAAGAGATTTGAACATGAGCATCACTTGTCCAGATCAGATCAGAACACCAAGCTCTCTGATCTGCACAAAAAATAGGTGAGAGAAAAACAAATTAAAAAATCCTTTTGGAATAAAATAAGTCTTCAAACCATCTTGATTCACTTTTGAGAATGAGAAGAAATAATCTGCTATTAGACTGCTTTCTCCCTGTAGTGTCAAACTCGAGACCTGGGCCCTTGTCTTGAAGTGTCGCCTCTACCCTGTGAAATCAAGCTGTGTAGATGTTTAGCACAATTTTTGCAAGGAAACTTCTTTAAATTCTAAAAGTACATCTCTTCTTCCTCTTTAAAATGTACAGTGATTACTGCCTCTCTTTCCAAGTGCCCTCTGTGGTTGAAAGGCTATTCTGCAAAATAGGGAGCTTGGTACAATTTATTCCTGCACACTGGGATAAATTCAATGAGATGCTCACCTCACCTGTAATTATTTTGGGAGGGAATTTTTTTTTGCCACTGAGGCTACATGACAATTCATATCAAGTATATATGAACATCTTGAGAGTCATGAACCTTGTAAAGAACATTCAGAAATGCTCAGTTGTAAACATGAATGGTAAATGGCAATTTGTTTCTGCATGCTAGTGAAGGATAACAAAAATCAGAAATCTAAGCTTATGTGTGAGCATGTTTACCCTAGATCCTAAAATCTGAGAGATTTATACTGCTAACTTTTCTAAAGCCAGGATATCATAAAGCAGTTCCTCAAGGACTTCAGCATGGGAAGAAAATTGTTCTCAGATATGCACATTTTTTTCTAGATAAAAGAAAGAAAAAAATGTGTTTCTTTTAACTCGCCACGGAAAAATCTTCAACAAATGCACTTTGGTTCTTTATCACACCTTTTAGTTGTTTGTTTCCCATACTTTTATATTCATTGATTTTCCCACCAATTTCTTCTTCAGACAAAGGGCAGAGGGGCCTTTAAATATCACATCTCTTGAGGCATCAGTTCTTGACATCAGTTATGTGTACAGTACCAAAAGAAGCCAAACTGGAGAAGTATAAATCTGAGTGACAACTCTTTTTGAATAATCTCTGTAATTGTTTAAATTCACCTAGGCTAGGAATGTCAGTTTCTAGTCTCCATTTCCCATAAGGGTTTGCTTTTCCATTGTTTGTGACACTGAGGCAGCACAGGTTATGAGAAAGGATGAGTCAATTTACACCCTCATCTCAGGTTTCCTCCCCTCTCAACTGGCTTGTCCAATATAATTATGTATTAAACAACTTTATGTGGGATTACAGATGTCGTTAACTCTTATGATTCCATGGCAAATCTTTGCAAATAACAAAGAATCACATACTTACTTTGATAATATATCTTTGATAATATGATATATAAGCCTGTTCTTGGTAATTTAGTATGTATTAGCATCCACAACACAAATGAGTTACATTACAAAGAGGATATACACAAGCATGCAGTCCTATTTTCAAGGTCACTTGAAGAGGAACCCCCTAATTAACCATAATCATTTTTCTATAATGTTGAACACATATTTTAATTCAACTTTGTGTTTGTGAGATATTACCACTTATTAATATATTTATCGAACATATTCATGTGGGAAATTTCACCTCTAAAACTTCCTTCTTCTGGATGATGAAATACAGACGCAGGGTTTTGTTACGTGCAATTCGTTAATCCAGTTTCAAAAATGAACAATTACTTTAAAATACATTTACAAAGTAATAAATCCCTTAATATAAACAAAATGTTTTCACAGGACTTACTCATTGATTACAATAATGTACTTCTTCCTATCAAAAATCCACATATATTTTAAATCCACAGATATCTTAAATGCATATGTATCCAAACCTAAAAAAAATGGAATTGTGCAATTTTTTAAAAAAATGTTTAGAAATTAAAAACTAACACAACTGTTTTGTGTTGACAGAATCCAAATAATGCTAAACTCGGCTTCTAAATTTAAATTTGGTGTGATGTAACTAATGTGGTTGAATCTTTTGGCTTAATGTCTTATTCAGCTTAGATGATAGTATCTAAAATTAATTTTAAGTAGCAAACCATTTCTTGTACAGGAAACATTAAAAATGCCTCACAAAAAATATTTCTTATATACTACACTTGACTGCATCATCAACCTGAAAAAGTAACTCAAAATCAAGTAATATCTTAAGGGTTGCTTTTCCTTCCTGCCCCAGAACAGATGTTCCACTCAAAATAATTTCTTTGGAGGAATTGTATTGTGTAAGCAGGGAATAATTCACATTTTGTTTAGCTAGAGAAGACCAAGAAAATGAGTCTCTGTCCCAGTTGCTAGGTAGATACTGTCGGTACGGGAAAACATCTGGGTCATGCTGGGTTGATTTCTGCAACCTTGGCAAAATGGAATAACATAGTAAGATAAAGTAAAATAAATTAAAACAGTGCAAAATAAAGGAAAAAGAAAATTAAACACCATGAAGTCTAAAATATAAACTTCTTTCCCTATATTCCCAATAGATGTCCTGCTGCCTTAGGACAACTCAGGCTGGATTTGGGGCTAGAAGGGATCTCAGGAGATCTCTAAAACAGCATCCTTCTGAAAAGACGGTTGATTAATGAATCAACCCAAATTACTTGGGCCTTTATCCCATTCAGTGTGGCCTTTTTAATCTAATCATTCAGTCAGTATTTGGATGACTTGGTATGTATCCATCTTGGACAGAAAACTACTCTGGGAGACGGATGAGAAAATAAGGAAATACCATGTTTCTCACGGTCTCGGTAAGTTCCCTAATCACAAAACTTTTGGATTTGGAGAAAATGGAGAGAACTGATAGCATAATTTCTTTCTTTCATTTTGTTTCCAAATCATACTAACATAAATTGTCCAAAGCAGCTCTGGAAATCTTTGATCCCCTCATCAGGTTTTGAGGAAGGAGCCTATAACTCCTCTGCCTTGGCCATGCTCCATAGAGGCCAGGCTCTGCCCTGTTTGTTTTTTTCAAATCTGGGGGATCTGTGAGTGTGCACAGGGACAGAGATGTCAGTGTGAGGGAAGCTAATGCCAAAATGCTTGTCAGTGACAGCCTGGAGTGCCTTTTGGATTTATCTGTTTTCAAGGTGGTTCATTTCAGATTGTAAAATTTGATTCACAAAACATTCTGCCTGTGGAACCAAACTGTGAGGAGAGGGCATGCTCTTTGCTCATTGAATACCATTTTAGAATTTGAATAGCCTACAGGTGAAAGTACTCCTCAGAGGGCTGTCTATAGAACTGAGATTTTCAGTCCATTTTAGTGGATGTGTTTTAATGGAAGTTTTGTAGCTAAACGCTTATCAAGATGTTTAACTTGGGCATTGATATTTAAAATAAATCTTCCAGGCCCAGAGCTGTAATCAAACTGAGCTATATACAGTATTATCTCTTTGCTGAAGTGTTTCAGCATGAAAAAGAATGGGTACATTTCTGAAGGAGGAATGAAGCTGTAGTCCTGTCTTCTTGCAAAGAGAGGAAGATTCATAATGGGAAAGTTACATTTAAGGAATTCCTATTATCCAGCTGTCCATTTACAGCCATTTTATATGAATTAGCCATGTGAAAATCTCAAAATTTTCATTAATTGCGCTCTGCTGCATACAGACTATACAACATGTTTTTTTCAGAAGCTGTTCAAAATTTCAGCAAAGAAAGTGTTCTTTGGCTTTAAAGCCCAAAAGACTTGCAAGAAAAGGCTCTCTCTTAACTTTCTTATAATGTAACATGTATGTTACAAATATATATTACATTTGCTTATGCATACAGTAGTTTATAAATGATGTAATTTGCATACTAAGTCTCATTAAATGTCAATGTTGTATTCTTTCAATGAAGAAGAAAAAAAACACTAGATAATATTTATATTTTTTATTCTAAACTTAAGAGTCTCAGGAAAAATGCTGTTGTAACTCCATAAAGGGCTTCAGACCTGCCACAAACTCGTAAGACTATGTGCAAATCATATACAATTTTGACATCTTATTTATCTATTATTTGTTTTTCAAAAATCTTTGCTCGCTGTAATTTGGAGTAGCTCAATTTTATGAATGAATATACATTTTAATACTACTGTGATGACAGTCATTGGCAAATAAGTTTTTTTTTTTTTTTTGGTAATGATGTCTTCTATTTCAAGCTTTTTTGGTCTCTACTAACTTTTCAATTTTTGAGGTCTTTCCACTTCACTAAGGACTTAGAAAAATTCAATAACTACTTTGTTTCAGAAGAATAACATTTGAGCATTTTTACGTGAAGAAAAATTATAGAAAAAATATTCGGAGAAACCAATAAATTTTATTGCTAAAATGAAAATGCCTAGTTTTTTTTTTTTTTCAGTAAAATATTGCGTATTTTTAATGTTAAGGTCTTCTTGCATGTACCAGCCATCTCACTTGACCTCTTCTAGTAGAATTAGGTCTCTTTGACATCTAATTCAAAGAAAGAGTTGAAAACATTCCATTCCTAAAATGTCAAAATGGAATTTTTCATCCCAGGGCCTAGTAAGTGCTTTCTAATTTCTCTTATTTTCTCAGAATGTACAAGGGAAACTGGCTGATTTTTGTGCAGCATTTGTGTTTCTATGGCACTGTATTTTCAAAGAAGGACCTTTCCAGACAACGTTGTTCTGAGTGGCTCTGTACATTGGGTGCAATTCTTGTCTCTGGGCTGAACCCTCTAATTCTCCTTGGGGTGAAAGCCAAGAGAATTTTGCATTCTTGGCTTTTTCAGGCTTGCCTGATATCAGTAGAACAGAGTACTACTTGAAAGATTGGGCCTGGTTAAGGAACAGTCTTTATGAAATCACAGACTTTTTTCCTCAGTAGTGTATAGCTGAGTGATAAAGAAGCATGTCTCAAAATCTAGGAAAATTTTGATTTACTGTCAAATCTATGATAGACAAAAAGACCAAGCCTAAAACAAGAGCTAGTTTAATAGATTAAAAGAAATGTTTGGTTATTGATGGAAGTGAAATTTCATTTATCTTAAAATGGGGAAACTTTAAGGTCTTACCATTGCAAATACTTTTTTTATATACATAAGAATAGTGAAAAAGAATGCATTGTGCACTGATTTGCTAGGAAAAAGAGTGTGAAAGACAAGATTATTTTCAGATGGCCCCTTTCAAATTTGATAGACTTAAAGGATTTTGAGCTATGTTAAGTGATTGATTAAATGAATTATGAAGAAAAGGTGGACACTTACAGACTGAAGGGTAGTATTCCTTTGTGAGTTATGCTGCACGGTTTAGAAATCTTGAAAAAGGTTATTAAAACCCTTTGGATGTAAGTTTAAGAGAAGAGCAATTGAAAATACAAATTGCATTTTGGGATATATATAATGCTTTGTTTTTTTGACATTTAATAAGACCTTCTCTGCTTAGAGCAGTTTCCATTAAAATACATTTTCTCAACATTCCCAAAGATTCAACTGAAGTTGAATACTTGATCCAGTCTAAAATATGCTTTTTCAGTATCAACCATGTTTTTAATAATTATGGACTTTTCCTCCTCTTCCCTAAATGCCTAGAGCAGGATAAAACAACAACAATTTAGAGAAGGATTACAATTGCTTTCATTAAATATGGCCCTACCAAAACAGGGGAAATTTGCATTAATTAATTAATTTTCATTCTTCCTCAGTGTTCTGCAGTGCTTTATAATTCATCATTCTGGTGTTTTATTGTTTGAATTGTATTCTGTACCCCTTTTAATATATAACCTTAAGTTGTGGTTACTGAAGATGGACAGGTACTGCGTAAGATGATATAGCAGCTTTAAGGTTAACCAACCAGTCCTTATGGCAACAACTGGGCTAAGAATCCATCAAAAGATTTTTTTTAAGTTAAATCACAGTATAGGGCAACATGGGGCTTTCAATCTGATTGTGTTGAAAAATAATTTTGTCTTGTTTTTTTATGTAAGCATTTAACTTCTCAACCATAGCATCTTGCCTTCTTGTTATCTTGTCTAATTTTTACATTTCGCCACTCAGCTGAGATTTTCTGAATCCTAATATTGTCCAGTAAACTGCCTCTCTCTGTTCTTTTATTTCATCTTTTAAATTGTTAATGAAAGTAATGATTACTTTCAGCCATTTGGCCATGCAGACCTCAACATGGCCTCACTCAGACCATTATTTTGACAGGTTCCTCTCTATTCTTTGAAACCAAATCTGGCATCCTAGAAGATAGTAATTAATAACACTGGGATAGTGCTGGTTAGTTGTTTACAAAGTCTAGAGTAAACTTCATTTGACCTTAATAACTGATTATGCCTAGAAGAAACACTTTTTGAAAATTTTTTTTCTCCCTTTTTCTCCTTTTTCTACTGTTTCTTCATGTAAAGTGCACTCAGGCCACACTAGGCATTTAATGTATAATGTACTTTAGACACATCTATTTAATCTGATGTTTATTAATAGATATACAGCAGGAGCCAAAGTATCTTTTCTAGACACATTCTCAACAAAATATTATGTGAGATATAAATGCATCTAGATTTCTTTCATAATCTTTGACCATTGTGTTTCTACAATCTTTTCTTCCTGCAATTTTTTTCTTTTTCACTTGCAAATCCTTTCCCTTTTCTATCATTCTGATTTTATAAACATTTTCTGCTTCTATTATTCTCTAACAACTAGGCTCTAGGTTTTATTACCAATGTTTATATTCTGTTAATATAACTATGGTGACTTTTAAAAATTCTGATTCTTCTTGTTCTTGTATTTGAAAAAAATTTCCTCGCAGTTGATTTTTTATATTGATCCTTTCAATAATATGCTGTGTTTTACAACCTGATTTCAATGAGATCTTGACTATTGGTTGACTGTATTTACTCAGGTTAATGATCTTATTCTGTTGCTTTTGTTGTTTCTCTTCACTTTTTTTTCTCAATTATGAACTTTATTCTTAACTTTTTTCCAAACTGTCTTCTGTCTTTAAAGCCTTATCAAGGTCCTGCATATTAGCTAGAACTCTGTTTAATGCAGCTCTTCATAAATCCTAGAAAAACTGTCAGTTATATTCTTCCATTGCCTGTGTAAAGGCTCATATACTGCAAATGTCAGGAAGTTTGATGTGAAGGTCTAGGCTCCTTAGCATAAAAGTGACCTGGACATACCAGAGAGAGACCAATAAAGGGCCAAAAAACAAAGTGACTGGAGAACCTTTCTTATGAGGAAATACTGAGAGAGGTGGGATAGAGGAAGCATTTTATAAATTAATGAGGTCTGCCCTGAAGAAGCAGCAGCTCAGAGCAGACCTCATTAATGTATAAAAACACCTGAATGGAGGGTGCAAAAGGGATGGACCCAGGCCTAACAGTGGTGGCCACCATAAGGGTGAGAGGCAAAAAGCACAGAGAGAAACACAGATTATTCTCTCTGAAAATCAGGAAACACTTTTTTGCTTTGAGGGTGACAGGAACAGGTTACCCAGGGAGGTTGTGAATTCTTCGTCGAGACGTTCAAAGACCATCTGGACACAGACCTGGCCAGCTGGCTCTGAGTGACCCTGCTTGAGTGGGGTAGCTAGATCAGATGACCTCTAGACATCCCTCCCAACCTCAATCATCTTCAGTTTAAAAAGCTCTATTCTAAAAGCAGAATTTGAACACTGGAAGTATTTCTTAAAATCATACATGAGCAGTGAGACTAAAGTAAAATAGTGAACATTTTTTAATTTACTGAGAATGAATGTTGCACAGTAAATGATGTCAAATTTCTTAAAAAAAAATTAGAATGTGGCAATGAAACTAAGCACTGTATATAATGCATGTACACTAGGAGGTTAACTAAAGGTTTCATAGATAGAAAATTCTGGGATTTATTTTTTCTCAGTAATTGGCACAACTACATTAGAATTTTTTTAACCTATATTTAATATGTGGCAGAATTTATATTGAAAGAGAAGGTTAACAAGGGGACATCAAAACCTTTAGATGACAGGAGAAAAAAAAATAAAAGGACAACAAAGGTTAAGGCATAAAAAAGTCAGAAAGTGAAGCCTTTGTGAGTAATTTCTTTGCACAATACCCATTAATGCATGTAGTAAATTTCCAAGGCAAACAACAGAATTCAGCACAAACATTTTCATAAAGGGGCTGAGCAAGAAGTTCTTGGTAGACAATACTGTCTTTTTTGCTAGGAATTGCAAAGGACGATTCAGGATATTTTCTCATGTTTCATAGTCCTGCTCAAACCACTTTCTTCTTTTCAACTGTCTGCTCTATAAATGGGCCTTTTCCAACTGTAATAAAAATCAATACAAAATCCATTAAAAATGCAGAATGTAGAAGATTAATGAATTAATAGCTATAGTATTTTATATAGCAAGGAGAGCTGTCCTATATAGAGGCACAGCAATTTTGTGTGAGCCCAGGTTGCACTTCATATCCTCATTGAGAGATGGGGGACAAATTCCATCCCTCTCTTTTCTCTCTTGACTGTGAGGCAGAAGGTTTTAGTATGGGTGTGTTGCCATTGCCTACAGGCCTCTAAAGGTAGGTGATTCTCTTCATTCTGGAATCAGGGCTTACTCATATTATTTTCACTTGGTATATTTTTATGGGTTACTGTACTGAATGGTATGTTGGAGCTAAAATACAATTGCAGTTGGATGACCATTGTGAAATTTGCATTCAAAGACAATTTCTTTCCCCACAAGCTTATAGTCGAAGTACACAAGAAAAAGGGTGAAGTGACTTGCTTGAAGTTATAAATCAGATGAGGCACAAACTGAGAACAGGCTTTCATGCATTGGAGTTGTCAGTATTTTTGTATAGAATTTGTCACTTTTGGGTCAGAAAATAAACTTGTAGTTTATTTATGTACTAATAAAGAGTTCAGGGTTAGACCTTTTGTAATTTTTAAACACAATTTTCTCCAAGAATAACTGGTATTGATCAAAAGTCTTTGCTGGACTGAGCTTTAAAATATCTCATGCATGGAGAAAAAGGTTGGAGGAGAAATAATTTAAATCAGAAAGGACTTGTATGCAGTGAAGTGGGACATGAGCCACATTCAAAGTGAGTATATTCTTCCTTGGATGTGTAGGTGTAACTCCCTCGTGTATATTAAAAATGATCACTTACAAAATGATTTTAGATATATTAATGGACTTACTTCCAATCTATTTCTGCTTGTCAGATGTGACACCTCACATCCTTAAAGTACAAGAATGGCAACACTCTCTTTGCTCTTGACAAGTAACTAAAACGGAAATCAAAGTATTTCTATACAGACTTTTCAAAGGAATTTTCCATTTTAACTGAATCAGGAATATGTACTTTCTGATATTCAGAAATATCTGCTGAGCTAGAGACTATTCATAATCATAGACAAACCCACAAAGTTTCTGATAAGGGAAAAACCAGTAAGCCATGCTTTAATTTGTGTCGTTTTGGGGGAGCAGGGGCAGTTTGGGAAGAGGATGTATTGAAAAGTTTCTGTCTATTTCAATTTTATGCAATTTATACAAAGCAAAAGTCCTTTCTCTGCTTGCCATTCTAACCTGCCCTCATTTGTCTGGTTAAAACACTGCAGTTAATTTTCCTGAAACCCCAATTTATTCCTTTTTCCCACTTTTCCTTCTAGTAAAACTGATAGAAAATCAAGGTGGCAATTTGGTCAAATAACTAGTATTGCAACAGGTGTTGCATTAGTGAGTGAAAAATCTCTTCTTGACTCAAGCTATTAACAAATACACAGGAAAGTGCCTGGTAACCAAATAGGTTTTCCTCATGTAGTGGCCATAATGCTGTTGTGTAGCATCTCACTGAGCTACAGTTTTAAAAAAATTTGTATTGCCATTGTACTTTCCTCAGTATTTTGCTTGGTGTATCATCCGGTGGTAATATCTAACTGATGTTAGCCTTTGTTTATGAACACTTGTGTTCGCTCTATGTACACATAAACGGTGTCAGATATTATTTGAAACAAATGCATAACTCTCATGTCTCTAATGAATTTTATTGTGTTTGAGTAGTACATAGTTTTATATTTTATCAGCAAAAGATTTATAATCTGTTAACAAAGCTGTATGGAGCAATATTTCAAGAAATGTTGAAAATATCTATTCTGAATGAATCTGCTTCAATTCAGGTTTTCTTATTAATATGTATTTTTACTATATTGTTGAATATTAATTTGAGTAAGCATGTATAATCATAAAGGTAATAACATAAGGCATGCAATTGTTTTATATTATTTACAACTGCGTAAGAAGAGTTTGCCTGCACTCAAATGCCCCAGATTTAGGCAAAACACAAGCACCTGGGAATATGTATCTCTATTTAGAGAACCTATGCAAAAGAATTTTTGTTTACTGCTTTAAGTTATGGCTAGTGAACCAAACTTTAGTAGACTGATACCTGACCTGATATACAGTAATACACTCAGTATTTGAATTTTGAAACTGCTATGAGCAGGACTTTCCTAGTTCAGAAGGGGGAGAGGACTATGCATAGTAAAGAGGAAAACAGAGTCCTTCCCTCCGTTTTATTTGTCCAAAAGACTAAATAGTAATGAATCATATCAGAGCATGGAATATGATGTTAATATAATAACTTATTGTTTTGTGAATTTTCAAAATGAATAAATCATAGTCATTTTGAAATAGTATGCCATGATTGTGGCGGTGTTCTTCATCACGTTCTTCAAGACATTAAAGGTTTCAACCAAAAAGGCCAAGGGGCTCCCAGCTGTAACAGTTCAGAAATAGAAAAATTACAACAAATGTAGTTTTTAGAATCAAGAATGAAATCTCTTTTTCTGGAAAAAGAGATCCACGGTGACAGAACCATGTGTAAATTCTGAGAAGCTTCAGCCTACACAGAACTCCCAATTCCCAGCACATATTGATAAGCATGTACACGTTCACTCCATGGGTTCAATAATTTCAGTCAGGCTGCCTTAATGTGATTCAGAATTTCAGCTGAAAATTTCATCTTTATGGAACCTTACTGAGACAGAAAATACAAATAGTAGAAAATGTAAGAAAAACCAAATCAATTAAATAATTGCAATTTATACCTTGAAGAAATTTTTAGTATTCAAAAAATCATATTAATACACATTCAGCTAGATTCAGTTACCATGTACACAACACATACTCATGGAGTTGGAGGTAAAAAGTGTAGTCATCATGAGCTTTGCTTGGACAAATAGGTAAATAAATCACAGAATTGGTCAGGCTAGAAGGGACCACAGTGTGTAATCCAGTGGAACCTTCCTGCTCAAGCAGGGTCATCCTAGAGCACATTGTACAGGATTGCATCCAGGTGGTTCTTGTGTATCTCCAGAGGAAGAGATTCACTCAGTTAGAAGCTCAGTGATTATTTTTTTTTAGGAGATTTGTGCAGTATTTCTCAGAATAGGTTATTTGCTGTTGTGAAGAATACACACAATACTAAAATCTTGTCACTTTAAAACAAGATATGCTTAGCAAACATGTGCAATTAACATTTTTGACAATGACTTATTTTACATATTAGAGCACATGCTTCTGTAGGAACATATTTGTCACTCAAGAAATAGACTAATTATTTTGCTACTGGTCTCTAGAGAAAATAACCGCCAGAGTCCAACCTTTCATGTTTTAAATTTAAATGTCCCAGATCTTCAAAGACTGTGCATATTGAAGAAGTGATTTCTAATATAAACTAACTGAAAAGATTAATGACTATAATGTGTTATTCAAAGACTTGTTTGGTGGAGGAATCAAAGCAAATCAATAACTTTCTGGTTTTGATAAGTCCTGGTCAGGTTGCTCCACCTTTTAAGGATGTCATTAATTCACAGTACATGCAAACAACCCGAACTGCCAACTTGACATAAAATAGAAAAGAGTGTACTACTAGATAACTTTCATAAAAACTAAATTTTCTTGCATTACTATCAACATTCATTCAAAATATTAAATTAACTATGTTTTCTTATAGTCAAATTTCTAGGAATTCAACTTAAGGAATTTAAATCAATCATCCATTTCTTTTTCAAATATCATAGTTTTAGCTCAGGGAATAAATAACCACTGGCATGTGCAAGTATTTCATATATTGGCTAGGTAAATAATACATTATGATAAATTTTAATGGGTTAAGTTATTAAGTAAACCAATAAACACTTGAAAGGAATTTTTGTCCACAAACAAAGGTTGGTTTTCATTTGTTCTTTGATAATTTGATGCAGAAATTACTGTGATGATCAGCTGATCATCGCCATTCTTATTTTATGACAATGTATGCATCTAAGTAAACATGACTGTAACTTCACGTGTTTCCTAATTATCCCTTGTCATAAATAAAGCAATATCTGTGATCATATACTGTCTATTGTTAAGTATTATCTTTTTGATGGCAGCCAAGAGTCAAGACAAATAAAATTAATCTGGATACAGAAGGTTCCAAATAACTTCAGATAGGATATTCTGGCACTTTCTCAAATGCAGAAACAAGAACCAGAAAATAATGGTCAGTGGAGGAACCTTATGAAAAGGGAGCTCATAAATTTCTAGATAGCATTCAGGAAACTATAAGTAAATTAATACTATTT
>VZDJ01000010.1:1850679-2035475 GCA_008694505.1 Cyanoderma ruficeps
TTTTTTATTTTTTAATTTTTATTTTACTAGCTATAATTTCCAAGTTTGGATTTGGCTGGCCTTAGAAAATAACAATCTCCTGAGGCATGAACTTTTGTTTGATAGTAATGTAGAATCAGAAAATGCAGACATAATTTTGAAAGAAATGACCCTGGATTGGTTCTAGTTTAAATTCTCTGCCTACATGTAGTTATATACTGCCTCCAAGCTGCAGCAGCTTTTTCATTGGTGTACAGGAGAATCAAGTGTCCAGAGGTCCACTAACCTCTTCGAATTTATATTCTTTTTTCCTCCTTTAAAATGGTAAAGTGTGGTCTGTAAGTCACTTTTCAAAGATAAGCATGTGTGAATCTGACAGTATAATTTTGCCCTTAATAAACAGAATTTATAGTGTAAGCTGTTTCAGAAGCTGTGATAAACGAGATAATTGGACATTATTCCATATTGTAACACAGACGGCCAAAATTATACCATTTAAGACAATTCAAGAAGATCTGTTTGACTTCTTAAAAATATACTTTTATAATAATGAAATCCAAAGCTTATACTTTTCTTAACTGACAAAGGTATTTTGAGAAACCCATCAATTATAATTCTAAGTGTGTCTCTGTAAGCCAGTTTATATTGACAAGAACACTGAAATATAATTCAAAGCTTAACTTGTAATGGTGCTGAGAATTCTCACAGAAAGCACAGCATTATTCCTGTCTTACTTTTTCTTTTCTTTTATGTCAAATGTACATAAATCAATGTTCAATCATGTAATATTCAATACATTGCATATATATTATTCTGTGATATACATGGCAAAGTCATAAATGAAACGTAAAATATAAATACAAACCTTTGTGGGGGCCTTTGAAATCTTGTGTGTGTGTATGTAGTGCAAGAAAATGTACATTTTAAAATGAAAGTAGAAACCACTCTGTATTATAAGTCAAGATTAAGGAATACTCCCAGTTTTGCTATACTTCTACTTTCCTGGTATTTTAAAAGCCTGATGATCTAAGAGCACACACATTTACTTATCTTTCAAAGACATAATCACACTGTCATCCATTTCAGTACCACAAAAGATGGATAGCATAACATGGACTTAAAATGGGTTCATTAATTATCAAAAAGATAAGTGTTTCATCAGGTATATACAGCAGATAATATTTATCTTTTCTCATAGAGAAAAAAGATTAAAGTAATTCTTACACACATACTGGAAAAGAAAAAGGCTGTACCACTGAAAGTTTCATAAAGTGACACTAGATAATACACTCTGCCACTAAAGACAACCTTACACAAACACAGACACAGATGCCTTCCATCACATTCAACTTTGGCAGTTAAATGCCAGAATGAAACCATATATTCCAACTTTAACTATTTCATAAACTTCCTTTTGTTTCTTAGCAATTACACACACAGGGACTGCTTTTCAAAAGTTAGTGTTTCTGCTGCAGTATTTGATAACTACTTGATAGATATAGAGTAAATAATTTCACTAACTGTATAACACAATGATACGTGAAAACAAATACCAGGACTGCCACAGTCTCTGAAAGGAAATATCAAGTCCATCTAGGCATAATTAGTGAAACTGCGATGTGAAGTAAAGAAATATTACTGTAATTCTGTCAGAAAAGAAACTCTGACAAACAAAACCAAACTTGCGTTATTCTGACATATTTAGCAAGGATCTGGTCTGAAACAAGATCAATAAAAACCAGACAAACCCCTCATGAGAAATAACTGATTAAAAGCGTAGTGTCATGAACTGGAGAATGCATACTAAATTTTCAATTATATTAAAAAAAAAGTGTTTAATCTTAAACCTTTCCTCTGAACAATCTCCTCAAAGTTGAGATGTTGTAGGTACAATTGCCTGTAAATGAGAAAAACCAATGAAAGAAATAATTTCTCAACTGTGATTTCTTAAGACTATGTATTATGTTTGTAAAAATATTATTTCACTGGTCTTACTTTACCCTTATTTTTATTGAAAATATGTTTGGGATAAATAGATCTTTGTCTAGATATATTTAAAAAAATAGCCCAAACCCAAAATTCTTTGAATTGCATTGAGTTTTTGTGCAAGTAACCCCCATTAAACTGAACATTTTTATTCTGCTATAGATAAATATATCAACACTTGTATGTGTCACAGCTTTTTGAAATTAGTAATTTACAGCAAAAATAGAAACATTACGCTCAGATTCATCACAAGCCAAACCTCAAAACAATCCCTCTCTCCTAACTGCAACACCATATCTGGAATGAGGGAAAAAAGCAGTGTTTAGAAATAATCTTGTTCATGACTTTTAGATTTGGCTCAGTCAATATGCATTGGTATCAGTGGAGGCTCACATTAGTTTTACTGAATTCTGGATCATTTTCCTAATGTGAATCAGTTAATCAGTTTACCTACAAGATTGCGTATAATTTATTGCACATTACAAAACAGAATTGATGCCTAATTTTCTTTAAGGCAAAATCGAAACTGAAAAAGACAATTGATTCATATACTATTTACAAACACATGTCCTTTTTCAATATTTGCTATTATTTGTTCCTGCATACTTAGAATTCTAAAAATTGCAGAAAAAAATAGATAAGAAAACACTTTGAAGAATTTATTCACTCTGAAGAAATTATTAAAAAAAATAAATTTGTTGTTTGTCAAAGATTCAGTGATTATGTCACCCTATAAATTTAGCAAAATACTTATTTAGATGACCAGAACACAGCAAATTCCATTTGGAACAAAGTATCTAAGGACACACTGAAGTGAGAATACAAAACATTAGAATACTGGAAGGAAAACTATTAAGAACTTGCATCAATTTGTGTGTTGCTCTATCTAGCAGCATTTTAACAATAGAATTACAGTTTGCTTTCCATCATCATTATTGATTCGTCCAAATGCCTTATGGACATCGATAAAAAGATATATTGACTCTTAATGGCAAAAATGTCAGGAACAGTATTGAAACTAACACAGGTCAGTGATTTTTAGCATCAGTGACTTCTTGAAAATGATGCCCTGACAGTTTGATTTTCCACTGCTTCAAAAGAATATTTTAATGGCACATAAACTCTTATGATGTTCTATACAGGTTAAGGAAACACAGTTTATTTCAGGCCTATATTTCCCAAAGCTGACAAATTATGTTTATTTCCCCTTAAAAAAGCAAGGCCATCCTACCAAACCTTTAGGAGATATACAATAATAAATCAAAAACCTTCAAGGAAAGCAAGTTTGTTTAAGTCTAAATGATAGTGTCATTCATATTATAGGATTTTATAATTGAACATATAAAGAACTAAAAATGCATCACTGTTTAACGCCTGAGAAACTAAAGTAATGCTTAGTGTTTAAATTAAAGTCTCCAAATATACAAATGTACAGAAATGTACATTTCTCCAAATATACAAAATGCAGAACTGGAAATATAAGAGCCTGATATTGATTAAATCTTGGCCACAAAATATAACCAGAATTTGAGCTGGTGAAGAGTATACTGGTCTAAACATGAAGTGGAGAATATTTTTGCTGATTATTTCAAAAATAATTTGATAGTTGTGAATTTATTTAAAACAGGAAAGCTGCTTCCTTTTTTTTTTGTTTTGATCTAAGTTTACAGTCAAATCAGTTTCAGAAATTGAAATGAAGCTTTCACATTGAAACATTATTACGTTTAAAATGACATACCCTTTTTTTGTAAACCACATACATGCACACTATATTCAAACAATATAGCATTTTAATTCTGTGAATATTAATGAATTTGACAGTGCTATTTTGGGAAAATGCCAATGACATTCATACAAACCAAATGTATCTCTGCAGTCCAAACAGAAAAAAAAACCCACATAAAAATGAGAACTGTATTCAGCAAGCATATAGTATGAAGAAGTTAACTCAGGGATTGCAGAGTGAATGACAGCCTATTTTCTGCTGCTAACTCAAGATTAGAATTGGCACCTACCCTTATGCTAATGAACACCTAATTAGAGACACCTCCTATTCAATAAACTGCTCTCTTATCATCAGTTAGATTACCTGACAAGCCCTTTCACTCCAGTTCTGGCCCACCAAGAATCTTCATTCTTTTTCTTGTCTTCTTTTCTGCAAGAGAACTGATCCCGCTTAATCCCTGGAATAATGTATCTCCTCTTGTGGAAGAGCTGGTTTCCCTCTTCCCCTTTTTACATCAAGCTAATGGAGCCAGTAGGTATTCTATTGATCTTTCTCTATGTGGTTTCCTCAAGGATTTGACAGACTTCCTTACAGGTTAAACATCCAGGCTTTCTGAAGTGGCTATAAAGCTTTGGTTTTGATTTTTCAAACTTTTTTCTCAAACCCTTGCTCATCCATAATCTTTAAAAGCTCAGTTGATGCCATGCAGAGTACAGGCTTAATTCTTTGCTGAACTAATCTAGACACTGTCTAGTGTTGAGTACAGTTGTCTGATTCAAATCTTCTGTTACAAAGCAGATGACATCTAGCTAGATGTCATGAGAAGAGACTAACAATGACAATTCACTTATCCCTTAGAAAGAATCAATTCTCCCACAATGCATCTGTCAGAGAACTCTCACTCAGTAAAAGCAATTTTTCTAGCTGTCTGACACTGTAATTGCTCTTAAATTTTCAATGAACGTTTTACAAGAACTCCCCTGAACCATGATGAAAAACTTAACTTTTTCTAAAAATGAGAGGCTGACAGGATGAAAGAGGTCTTTCTCTTTAAAGCTTTGCTTGCTTCGGTAGGAATTCTTTCATATCATCAACAAGCTGTTGAATAGAGGATAGATTACTTTCCATTTATTTCATCAATCAGATTAAAGGCTCTCCTTCACAATGCCCTTTAAACAAGAGCTGTTTATGATGTCCTCCCAGGTTCTACTTTAATGTAGTATTAAATCACCCTGAGCAGAGAGGCAGGCAAAGCATATAAATATGATGAATATCTGACAACATTTAAGCATTGCATACATTCAGGTCATTTCCCTATTTCTTGTCACTCTGCAAAAAATTTGAAATCCCTCCATCGTCCCAAGCAGGTTTTAACAATCATGTGTCAGTTTGATCTGCCCATTGTCAAAAAGAAAAAAACCCCACGTTTTGATATAGAAGTATAAATATATATATAGAGAGAGATACATGATAGTTCTCTATCTGAAATCTTCTGGCAGAGAGTATGCATGACACCAGCACACAAAACTGTTCGTTCACACACTTATTTAATTAAGATTTAGTCTGAAAGATGGGTTCACTTGTAGATGCAGCTCTGTTCTATTTTTAGCACACATAAATATTGCACAGAAAAAAAAGTGCTTCTTTCATTTTGTACACACTGAAACCGTTCTATTAGTATGAGAAATACGTACAAGCTGCAGGCAATTGTTCAAGAATAATCAATAAGACTTTCGGTGTTATTATTGACTACACCATTAAAGGCACCATTCCTTATTATCTAGATAATTCCTCAATTAAATAACACTAAGCATATTAAAGATATAATTTTCCCTGGCTCACCATGGAATTTTGAAACACAGTAATGAATTTTGAAATCCTTACATGTCATGATATATTTTAATTAAGTATTTAGACATTTTAAATGCCAACTATTCGTGTGAGAAGGGGGGAGTTCCAGTACAATCGATAAACATAAACCGTTAAATAACTTGCATATAATCAACACATAAATAGCAAGACCATATTGAGAATAAATTTATATGTTCATGAGAATTCTAGACTGCATTTTGGGTGGCTTTTTTAGTTTGACAATTATATGACAATTCTGAAACTATTGTTAATGTGCATATGATATGGACTCATATTAACAATATGCATTAATTGAACAAATATTATTGATTTATTAGATCAATAAGAATTTTGTACTTTAGCCTTCTGAAATATTTCCCTGTAAAATGTCCAGCATACCAAGTGATAGTAACTATTAGTGTACATTTTAATGTGTTAAATGCATGATTATGCAATAGGAGGCTTTCTGATGGTGTACTTCTTTATAAATTATGGGAGTGGACATGTGTACTGGAAACGTCCCTATGAAAAAAACTTTCTTTGATGGAAAATATACGTTTTTTAATTAAAGGGGATGACTGTCCCCCCCTTTATGGGATGCTACAATAAAAATAATGGTGTAAAATTTATTCCCTTCTCCAGATCCATATTTTAATAATAATTGTAAGAAAACCTGCCTTTAAAAGTTGGACTTCTTTCACAAACACAAGGTTTCTCAGTCTAATTGGCAGTGGTGCTTTCCTTTCAGCTTTAGTCCTTTACACACACAAACTCCTCCTGCATTTTTCTGTTTAAACATTTCCATATTCCTTCCTTCTCTGTTGCCTACTCTCCATGTGTGTTACATTACTCTTTTGTCTGCTTTTTCTCTTTTCACAGTAAAGTGGGAAGAGCTAGCACATCTTTTGTGGTCCCATTGAAGTCAATAAAAAATCTGTTTTTGAAAAAGGACTCTCAAATTCCTGGCGGAATTCTGTAAGTTGATTCACTATTGCTTTGCAGAACTACTTCCATGAGCTAGTGTAAAAATTCATCTGTTTATGCTAGTGCCAAATGGATCAGTAAGTTGGTTTCTTAAAAAAAAAAAGTAAATTCTATGGTCTTACTCATTAAAGAGTTTTGTACTCTGAATCGCCCTAAACAGACATAACACACTGATCTCATATTAGATCAGTATTTACTTGGTGCAAATGTTGAGAAAAATAAAGTGTTTTGAACTATCAAATGCACTTTGTGCAGAAAAAATTGCTAACTTTGACAAAATATCAGATGGAAGCATTTCTTAGAATAATGAAAATACTTCCTACACTAAACAAAGTTTTAATTGCCACATAACTAACAAGGTATAATGGGGGATGCCAGGTGGAACTTTAATTTGTCTAGTGTTTACATGTCTAACTTAAGAAAGTAGAAATTATAGAGAAGAAACTTAATCACAGTTTTATAGAAGTCTGTGGTACAAGATATCTAGGTAGCTGTCTTCTGGTTTAAACTAGTAAAGGAGGAATTATTTGTTTCCTAAGAAGGAATTTTTCTTGCATTTTGCAAGATGAAAAGAATAATTTCATCCTAGAACTGTTGACTAAAATCCTAAAAGAATTATGAGGAAATATCTCTACCCTTAAAAATATAAAAAGAAGAAAAAGAAAACATTGGTTCTTGCTTCTCTTATAGTTTAGACAACTATTAGGAAAAATAGATCTTAAATATGCTTTACAAGAAAATATACAAGCTGCATTCTGATAAATGTGTGTGCTTTGATTTCTTAATATTTATTTGAGTTGCTTTAGATAGCTTTAAAAACAGTATACATTCTTTTGGGTTCAAGTTTAGAAGCAAGTCAATTTTGTTTTTCCTAAAGACAGAGTTATAATCTTTATTGCTTATTATCTTCTCTAATTCATTTGGAGAAAATAGGCAATATGGACAACTTTTTTCTGGATGTCAATAATATTTCCAGCACGGACCACAGAAGGGGAAAATCCTGGACATAAATCACCTTTTCTGTCTGCAAGCCTATTCTCTTTCATAAAAGAAAAGCAAACCCAGTAATTCTATCAATGCCAGACAACTTTCCAATGAGTTCTCGACAAGAAGTGCTGTGGTTCTGAAAACCTTTTCACTCTCTGCTTATTTTAGAAAAAGCAAGTGCATTTTTTTTCACTGGGACACTCCCTGCTAATAAACCTGTTTCTGCTCTTCCTGAAACCAGCAGGGTGATTTCAATGAGAGCAAAGTTCAAGCAAGGGTCTATGGAGATACCCATCTTTTAAAACACAAAATTTATGCCCTCCGTTATCATCAGTAGGAAAATTCACATACTTTGGGTTAGACACATATTGAACTAGGGCCTGAAAATTATACATTTCATATAAAGGAGATACTAAGTAATCTCACAGTATGAGCATGCAAGTAGGAGGAGATGATGACTGTTATTACAGATATTCTTTCAAAATATTTCAAATCTAGACATTTTACAGATAAGAAAAGTATGATCAAATGAAACAATTTGTAATTGAGAAAATGTTATGCTGGATTCAGTGTAATTTTACTTCTAAGAGAAATACTTACAAGAATCTTGAACCACAAAAAAAAAAAGTCTATTTAAAAATGTAGCAAGAAATACCCGCATGCTTAAAAAGCATGAAAGAGTGACAGGGAGGATGTAATGAAAATGCTGAAGGTATCTGTATGCTGATTTTGAGAGGGATGACATTGTCATGTGACTTTCCACCTATCTCAAAATCTCAAAGAATAGAAATTAACACTAAGAGTGAACAATGAAGATACATCATGAGACATTCAAGCCATGTGAAAATGGTGAGTTGTTAATCAGATTTCCTTAGGCTGGAGAAGTGCAGTAAACATCTGATCCTTCAAATATGTTTCTGAACACCAAACTTGTGTGGATTTCCTCATCACTGGAGCTTTATAACTTTGTTATTAACACTTTGCTGAAACAGAAGCAATGGCCAGACTCATCTTGCTGAGAATGAAAACTATAGCAAACCATACAAGGTTATACTTCTCCAGAGTTAATTGATTTTACATCTGGCCTTTCAACTGGTTTTATGGAAGTTGAATAGTGCCTTTGTCCTCACCTTAATACTATGGTATACACAGAAAATTATTTCTTTAGATTCCTCATTAAATCAATCAAAATAAAATGGAAACAGAAAGCTATTTGAGCTATTGGAACTCTATAACAGCAAATTTTAGTTTAACATCTCTAAAGCACAAGCAAACTGGTGATTTAGAGACACTAACAACAAAAGCCTACTTAGGATGCAGAGGCTAGGGAAAAAGTCAGAAAGAGAAAATATTTTTGAATGAAGAAAAAATACATTATACTTTTCAATCATATTTGTATAGACACTAAGATTTGGGGATATAGAACCACTTATGTCATTTTCTAATTCAATTTCATGATTATATTTGTTTTCTCAATAATTCTGCAATGATGCACACAGTTGCAGAAAAAAAATTCCATTCACATCATATACTTCACATCTCATTAGCTGAACTCATAAATAAATTTTCTCTTCATTTCCCAACATTACATTTAGTCTCATTGCCAGTCAATAAAAATAACCAGTACGAAGGAAAAAATACTGGCTGGGAACAAAAAAAAATTTACAAAACTGTGCATGTAGAAGCTATTCCTAGCTCTTTAGTGAGATACACTCTCTTGGACGATTTAATTTCCTCTATCAATATTCTTAAACTGGGCAAAATCAAACCCACTGTAATGATACAATTTGTATTTAAAACTTCCTTACCATTTTCAAATTGAATATGACCAGATTTAAGCTGGGGTAGAGTTAATTTTCATCCTGGTACCTGGTCCAGTGCTGTGTTTTGGATGCAGTAAGAGAATCATGCTGGTGACTCAGAGATGTTTGGGATGTTGCTCAGTAGTGCTCGCCCTAAATCCAGGACATTTCAGTGTCCCGTGCTCTGCAGTGATCAGGTGCCCAAGAGGCTGGGGGAGCATGGCCAGGAGAGCTGACCCGACCTGGCCAAAGGGATATTCCATACACAGACCAACATGGGCAGGGTGTGAACTGGGGGCAGCTGCCTGGGAGGGGCCAGGGGCTGCTGGGGACTGACTGGGCATCGGGCAGCAGGTGCTGAGCAACCGCGTCACCGTGCGTCACTCGCCTCTTGGGGGTTTGTCCCTCTCTAATTCCCCTTCATTACAATTATTATTGTCACCAGTATCATTAGTATTCTTACTATATGCCTTTTTTGTTTCAACTAAACTGCTCTTATCTCAACCCAAAGTTTTGGTTTTTCCTCTAATTCTCGTCTCCAGCAGGAAAGGAAGTGGACGTGCAGGAGTGAGTGAGCAGCCGTGTGGTATTTAAGTTACCAGCCGGAGTTCAACTGCTCAGACACTTGTCTCTCCCAGCACCTGAACTCCATACACTCAGCTTCCCTTTGGATCCAGTCCTGAGTAGCGGGTTTCTGCCAGAGTATCATCTTATAGCAGAGCTCATAACCCATTCCACTTCACACAATATATATGCACAAATAAAAGACAAAACCCCATCTTTGTCAAATGACAGACTCCAGTTTGCATTTAAGGGATTAATAAATAGTTAAGGACAAACAAGATGGAAGGCCACTTTCCAATGCAGACTCAAGCAAAGCTCTCAATGCCCTACGGAACTATACAGTAGAGCCTGTTTAGGGCTGGCATAGCACAAATGTTACACAGAGGGGGGGCTTATTTATGTACCCACCTACATTCTCCTGGTTTTGGTACATATGTTATCAGACTGTAATCAGTCATGATCTCAAAGAAATACTACATAGTGGGTGAGAGAACTGCTTTACAGCAGCAGAATTGCATCTCTCCCCACCCCTCTCCTCAACCTGTTTCACTGTTACAACGGCTGTGGAGGAAATCAAGGGAAGGCCAAAAGCAAATCCTCAGCTTTTATACAAACTGTAAACTTCAGTAGCAGAACTTCAAATGGACTGACTGTCAGATTATACCTAATTTGCACTAAAGTCATCATTACAGGGATGTGCTTGATAATCTGATTCCTACTCAAGGATTTTCCACACAACCTTTTTTTTTTAAACCACACTTTTCTGAAAAACCATGTATTCTCTTACCCTGAGATGCCTTTCCATTTAAGCAGTATCTCTCAATTGCTTCTTTAACATTATGGCTACTTTTAAGAAGTTCATACAGCGCCTATAAAATAAAAAAAGTCTTTAAAAACAGTCAAAGTTTTCTAATATCCAATCTAGACCTCCAAGATTAGCCTTTCAGTGAACACATCTAGTGTAAAAAAAAAAAAAGAGGATTTAACTTTATATATGATAAAAATTTAAAAATAAGAACCAAACCAACCCAAAAGCTGAGGCAAGATTTAACTAAAAAAAAAGTTAAACATTATATGCAATTATTAAAAAGGCTGAATTTGACAACAGCATGACAATGAGAAACATCATAGATCACAAGGCTGCCAACATTCAAATACTCAAGGTTTTTAAGCATTTGCTTAAAAATTTTAAGTAAGATCTTGACCCTGTAATACCCAAGTAAGGAATGAGGACACTGACTAGTGGTGCCTTTATAATACAAAGCAGAGAAGGAGACCACATGTTAATTACAAAGTGCTGTGTCACAAATGGAACAGGATATAAAACCTACTTGTTCATTGTCCCGTGTATGTAGTCCTTCAGGAATTCTGCCAATCATTTTTTCATTTCCTGTCCTTAAGGAGGTTTCAAAAAGGTATTCTTTAACTTTACTTTCTGAGATCACATCAGGTTTCCAAAGTAAATGGTCTTCATTTTCATAAGCTGATAAAACAGAAATCCATTCATGCAAGGTAAAACATTTTTAAGGCATTAAAAACATTAAAAGCTATTTCACAAATACAGAGAACAGGTCAAATCAAACATGATCATACACTTTCAAACCACATATCACTTTGGCTATTTATTAATTTTCAACTAAAATTTGTGAAAAATTACATAATAGAATGGCAATCGATATGGCAACATGGTGATTTGTTTTTCCATTCAGTAGCAATTGAATGTTGTTAAGAACTCAGTATGTTGAATGCTTTAAGATTGGGATGTACAGTCTTCCACAGAGCTGACCTGAACTTTTGTCAGCCTGTGCATATGTTTGAATACTAGATTAAACTACAAATCCTTTGCTCTGATCAATACATGTGATTACCATTGCATATCATGTTTCATGTACTCTCTTGGCAATATAGAATTTGAGTTATTTAGTTCAAATAAAGAATCATAATGGCTGTTACAGCATGAAAGATGGAGATGTTCAAAGCTCTCCTAAAACTGCATGGAATAACATTAGGCTAAGGTGAGGAATAAAATGCCACCTCTGAAAGTTCTTTTACAGCTTAACAAGATGGAAAGCTTTCAGACAGACATGTTGCAAGTGTAAAGTTTATAGGAGTGAAGAGCTGCTCTCTAGCTCAATTCTGGTAGCTGGACTACATAGCGCAAATGTAATCCTCTATTTGCCATTGCTAGTTCTTTAGGGTGTACAGAAAAGGCTTTCATAGAATCCTCCACCCCTACAATCAAGCCCAACCCTCCAGAGTGATACTGATGACACTCCTCTTCAGCTTTCTTTATCGACTAACACAACACAGTGCTTTTTGCTGGAGCCCATGACTAATAACCTCAGAAGATGCTCCTTGAGCTCTCTGGCCTGGGAGCTACCCATTTGCTCTTGGCCATGCTATCAGACAAGACTTTCACTGGTTCTCTCTACTGCCAGCTCATTACAGAGAAAATCATCAGATGAACCCTTCCTTGGTCATCCTTGGGTTCTAAGAACTTCCTAGTTCTTGGCTGATGAGAAGTCAAGATGTGGAAATAGTAAAAGAATTACCCACATAAATCCAGCCCTTACTCTTCCATTTCTTGCAACCCATTAGCATCATGCACGAATCTTAAAAAATTGGCAGCTTTCCTAGATCTTAAGCAACACAGGAGATATTCACTTCCTAATACCTCCAGCTCCATCCCTACCAAACATTATTCTTCTCTATTGCAAAGGATTATTCCTCAAAAGAGCAGGTGGCACTGTTGAAAAGATTCAGTGCAATTCCCTCAGATAACATCCCCCTTAAAGAACACAAGCACCTTACAGAATATCAAAAATTCACTGAAAAAAACCACAGAATGCCCTTCATTTATTATTATATCACTCTACCCATTTCTTAATTTCACAGCTGTTTCAACCATGAGCCAATTTTTTTGCATTATTTGCCTTTTTAATTCTCCAGCTATATGTGCTAGGTTTCTAAAGAAACAACATAAAACTCTATTAAATAAGGCTCTTTCATCCACTCTAACACTACTGCAGTTTTTAACCTAAATTTGCACTGGAGCAACATATTATTTTAAACATCACATTTTTAAGAGACAGTATAACGGATATATACAAGGAAATTTAAAATAGCTTATTGCTTTTTGTTTTCCATACCAGTTTTGTAACTCACATGGGTTTTTTTTACTTGCTAAAAAAAAACAAGCAAGGAAAAGGACTGTTTAGAACATTGTCAATGTAAACTAAATTACATCCTCGTAGACTAGCTATGATTCTCCAACAAAAGTACTCATTCTTGACCTACAGTTAGTTGACACCTAGTATTACCAGACCCTCCAGAATTAACACTCTAATTTTGTCTTAAGAATGTCTTCTCCAAGTTGGAGATATAAGTATACACTTCTGAAATATAAGTATACAGTTGTGCTACTTCAATTTTCTAGTACCTTCTTTTAATGGTCTCTGAGACTTTAGCAAGATAATTGAATTGACCGTACAAATTTAAATCTAATTTAAATTTAAATTTTTCCATCAAGTCCTATGTATAAACATAAAATAAGAAGTAAAACAATTAGAACAACATACCCTTTTCATCATCACTGCATCTGCCAAGGTAAGCTGGAATTTCAGCCTGGTACTGTGAACCAACCATTATTTCCTGAAAATGTAATAAAAATTAAGAGAAAAAGTTATTAACAATATTTTTGAGCGGAAGTGTTAAAAAACGTCATTAACCTGGCATGTGACACAGAATTCCTGAATGAAAGTACAATTTTAGATACATACTAAAAATCTTACTAGATTTTTCTTAACAGCAAACTTCTAACTTTTAAAAATATAATTATTACCTTTCTCAAATCTTCAGATGAATTACCATTGTCTGCCTCTACATCTTCACCATCAGATTCCTTATCTCCATCATACGTGGTGTTTGCTTCAGAAACAAAGAAGTTTGCTTTTAGCTATGACGAATTTTCTGTACAAGCACAGAACTTCAAGGTATCATTTACTTTTGAAAGAAGCACCTGTTTTTATTCAGGGAGACACTTATTGTGCATCTGTTGATCCAGATTTCTACCAAAACCAAACTAGAATGAAGTCAGAACACACTGAATTTTGTATACTTCAGAACTGAAGCATTTATCATCATTGCAAATGACACGATCTTCTACATTTCCAACAATCAAAAGGAAATGACATAATTTTTTTGTACATTTTCTAAATAAAAGCTTGTACCTAGAGAAAAACCAGAAAACTTCCACAGCTATGACACAGCCTCAAGTTAATCAGAAAGACAGTAAAGCTGAAGGCATGCCTTTATTACCTACTAAAATCTTTCATCAAAAGTTTAAATGGGCATTCAAAACATTTCTTTAAACTAGGCTGCCTCAGCATAGAAGATGAAGATACAGGAGATGAAGAAAATGGAATAAGTAAAATACAGCAGAAGACTGCTTACTCCTCTTAAACAATTTTTTTTTCTTTTCCTTCCCTTAGGAAGAAATACAGCAGATCCCTCCAAACAATTCCAATACATTACTCCATAGAATAACTCATATTTTAGAATCTGGAACGCCGTGGTACTCGGCTCTGAAGCAGTTCTATTTTTACAGTTGTAAAATCCCCAGCAGAAGGGAATCTACAGTTGTGACACGATTACAGCTATTTTGTATTCTCCAGCTTCAGAAAAAAACCATACTCATAAACTGGGCTGAAATTTTAGCTTCATCACAACTAACATGTCATGAGCATCAGAGACAATTTCCAAGACTGCATGGCCTGAGGGTCTTCTGTAGCCATTACTAGAATCACCAGTCTCTTTGTTTTTAGTTTTACCAGTAGCAAGCAAAGGGTTAACCTGAATGAATGGAACAATATGCTTGGACAATCGCAGGCAATTACTTTGTCCAATTAATGTAAACTTAATGAAACAGTCTGTGTTATGTATTAGATAATGCGTATCTTAAAACTTAACATTATCTTAGAATCTGGGAAATGGACAGAGACCAGAAAAAGGATGGAACTGCTAACAGCACAGAGAACGGACATCTCCTTCCCTGAAATGGTGGATACTTGATTTTAAAATCTAACAAAGTAACATTTTGAAAGAAAAACATGACAGCTGAGAACAAAGATGACGGTTTCTTAATCCTCAGTACAGATGAGGGGCTAAAGACATTTTTCTATGAAGCTGCCACACTTAAAATGTCATATTCATTAACAGTTCACAAATGCCAGCATGTTTTGGAGTTTGTTTAACTGAAAATGGGGCATTACAATTTTTGTACCTCTCTTTCAATACAAATGTCCTGCATTTATCAGACAGCAGCATGCAGAGGGCTGTGATTGCTGGGGACTGAGGCAGCACAATCCCTTTATCCCCCACTTCTTCAAAAAAAATGAAATCCCCCATGGAATACCTTAAGATATTTGCCAAATTAAAACTGTGATAAAAGTCCTCCATACTACTCTAACTCTAGGACACCTGTGAACAAATGAGACGCAACAGGCAATGAGGAATTTCATCCAGGCTGGGTAACAGAACCACTTGTTCTTTCCCATCACAGCTCCATGGATAGTGAAATTTTGGTGGTCATGGGTTTACAGGCTCCATCCCATATAAAACTACTTTGGCTCACCCCATGAAGTCCTATGGAAAAGTGTTGAATGTGTGAAGGGAAATAATCACAAAGACACTGCTTCCCAGTTCACATCCACAGGCTGCACGGAGAAGTCACTGGCTTAAAAGCAGCAGCAAAAATTTTAGCACAGAAACACTAATTTAAAAGAATGGGTTACATGATCATGTAATTAACATACTGAAAATCATGAAGAGTGTTCCTCAATACTGTATTAACTATTGATTATGAAATCATTGTATTTACAGAGAAATTAATTTTACCTGTGCTTTGAGCAGAGAACCAAATATAAGTCTTTTAAGTACTCAGCAATGCCAACCAAAGGCAATGCTCATGGTACAACATCCTGCAAAGCACTGTTTCTCAACTCCTGGTACAGTGAGTAGTACTCCTCAATTTTGATATTTTAAGGTATGAAGCTATATATAATGCTAGGACTGTTTGAGTACTATTATAAAATTAGGTTTCCTACATCTTAGTGGCCGAGGGAAGAAGTCAGTAGCCTCATGTGAAGTAACTGATGGTGTCAAGTCATCAGCAGAGGACTGTGTTTCTTCATCATCACCCGACAAGAGGTCTTTAGCGATTTCCTCCTGTATCATTAAAATAAAAGAATAAAACCTCAGCATGACTATAAAATATAGAATGGTAAGCACTTGGCTTCAGCCAATTGTAATCCTCATTAATTAAAATGAGTTACCTTACCATAAGAAAACTTAGCAGACTATACTCCCTTAAATAAAAAGCTACTTTGCCACTCCAAGAATATAACCGTTCATTTCAAACATAGCAGTTCCCCTCTGTCTTCCATTAAAATAAATGCACAAGAATTAAATTTTGCAAGCACCAGTCTTAGAAGTTCCTCCAACTGGTCCCAGTAAGAAACATCAATGGAAACTACCTCACATACTTAGGGTTCTGTCATTCTTTGCATCACAGATATACCAAAGCTTTAAAAGCCTACCAGCTCCTAAACTCTGGGGAAAAAGCCAACCAACCAAAAAAAACCCAGTCAAGTTTTTTGTAGACTTTTACTGAGAGGATACTTCCACACAACAAAACACCAAAAAGATCTGACGTTTTTGTAGGTTAAAGAAACAATATTAAGAAAGAAAAGGCACACTTCCTCCACTAGCACACGTTTGAAGCCCTCTGACAGAGATTTGGAAGGGAAAGAACTGTATTAGACAACAAGCTGACTACATTTTTGTAGCCTCAACACAATCGTGAATCCTAATGAGAATCAGATGTGCAGAGCCATCATTATATCCTTCTTTCTGTGGAGTTTACCATTACATCATACTCACAGGGAAAAAAAAAGACATGTACTTACTACTTGCATACTTTCTAAGCTCAACTACAAGCTGCACATGCTTTATGGCCAATAATCAGAATCAAATCTCAGAATTTAAAGTGAACTCGCAAACCACAAAAGCTGAAGTTTCATGGTTTTGTATCAGCAATGCAACACGTAGAGTCACTACACATAAAACAATCTCTCACTCCCCAAACCTGAGACTTTTCTAAAAGATATGCATTTGAAAATAAAATTCCAAAGCATTCAAGAATGCATTTTCAAGTTATTTTCATACCATTTTTCGGTACTTGATGTGTGGTGGAAGTCAGTTATTTCTGGACATTGAAATATTACAGAAAAATCCAACTTCTTGACTAGAAAAAACCCAAAACAACTAACAGTTCTTCACACGTGTTTTAAAAGAACTGTTGACACATTTAATTTTCTTTTGTACTAATACAACTAAAGTTGCTATGCATCATTATTTGGATTAGATGCCCAATATCCTTGGAAAGGTAGGATCCCAGAGTGACAATGCAGATCGAAATTGACAAAGACATGCATTTTGTAACATCAAGAGATTATGACAATTTAAAACCACCTGGATTTCTACTATTAAACAACAATTCAGATGAAAATGCTTCTGACTTACTTTATCTAGAGTCATATCTGGAAGCTCATCTGCGAGTTCACTTGGCGAGCTATTTGCACTGGAACCTGGCATAACTGGAATCGTGGGTTCATAGCCATAGAATGCCAGTAAATCTTCCAATGGCATGTTTCCCTCCTAATACAAGAAGATTTACAACACTTCAACATATTGCCAATTACTTGTAAGCAGTTCAGGTTTAAGAGAATAAGACATATTTTGAAGAACAGAAATAAACAAACAAAGAAAATCTCAGCTGAGAACAGGAATGATTAAAGTTTTAAAATATCGTGATTCTATGATAACAGTAATTCATAAACATGTCTCTTGGCATACAGCAAAGTTCTGTCAAGCTGTTGGGAAAAACATTTTACTGGATGAAACTAAAGAGTAAGTACTAAAAATTTGCTCCTTATCAGATTGATACTGTAGAACATGATTTGTCAATATTTCTTCAAGAGAAATACAGAAAACCTTTAAGATTTTATTCCTACATGGCTACAGCTGCACATGTGAAAACCCCACAAAAGCAATCCAATACACAACTTCTAAGCTCTTCCTTTCATCTCCTGCACAATGTATTTTACATTAACCATTAAAAATGTAACAAGAGAAAAGCAAAGAAAAGGCAAGGTTTGCCAAGAAAAGGCAAAAAGCAAGATAAAGGCTTGATTTTTAACCTGTCTTTTCCAATAGCTTTTGGTCAAGTGATTCTAATACCTACGATCCTACTTGCATCCCAATATAATATATTATGTTATATATTACAATAATTATTATATATAATTAATAACACAATGAACAGTGAAGATTTCTTTTCATTACTTGGTTCAAGACATCAGAGTATGAAAAATATTTTCAAATATTTACACCTTTAAAAGTTATACCTCCAAAAATTTATTGCTGAACTCATACACTGATTAAATTCCCTTTATGTCTTTAGCCAGGCAAGGTCTTAGACCTGCAAAGACTTTTCAGAATGGGTAAACGGAAACTCATGTCCAGGTCTTTCCAGGATAAGGACCTAAAGACATAAAGCTTTTAAGATGCGTGTCTCTCAGTTCTTCTTTCTTCTATTACAGAAGCAGTAAGAGAATTTTGTGGAATAAAAGCTCCATTTTAACCATCGGACCTGGCAAACTGCTTCTCTACTATAAAAGCAAGCTCATAATCAGCAAAATTGTAATTGTAAAGGCAGCAAGGCAAAAAAAAAAGAAAAAAGGAGTATAAACACTGTCAACTCCAACTGTAGAAAATTTGTTTTAACATGGAGTACATAAACACAGTCTTGTATTTGATGCTAAAAAATACACTTTTCTGGAAGTTTGTTGACCAAAACTTGCAGTTATGCTGAGTGGTGTAAGCGGGTCACCAAACAGTAATGCATGCAGCATCAATCTCCGGGTGTTCAGCGTTCAGCAGACATTCAGAATGTGTGCTACACTGCCATGGATGAACAAGAGGTGTGAATATGAAAAACGTACTAAGAAGAAGTAAAATGGAATAGGAAAAGCCAAAGAGCACACACTGATCACTTTGTACATCCACTAAATGCTAAACTAATGAAACTAAGACATAGAAATATCATTTATATAGCAAATTAATGTGACCCATCATGCCTAAACCAGAATTGTTTGTCTGCATATTGGTAAAGTAAAACATGACCAACATAATGAAACACAGCTAGATGTCATTTTAATAGTATGCAAAATGTACAGTTTCAACATACAAGTGATTTTAGATGACAGGCCTCTAAAACCTATGTCAGTGACTTCTCTACCAAAGCAAATGTGGTACTAAATTTAAAAAAAAAAAAAAAAGAGTACAAATACCTTTGAGAAGCTAAGTTCAGCCTTGTCTGTGATAATGCACTGCTACTTCCTAACCTGACCTTCTTCTAAACAAGCTGAAAATGCATTTTTGCAGAAAACTGCACTATACAATACAAACTGAAGGACGGGTTGAATGTTCTTTTCACTAGAAAAGTTACAGTATGTATGGGCATTCACAACAGAGAGTGTCACTCTTACCTTTTCTAAATCTTCAATTTCAGAGCTGAAATTTTTGCTTTCTTCCATCATTTCCTCCTCTTCGAGAGTGCGCTCATCATCATAATCATGTACCAGCATTTCAGCAGATGGGTCAAAGTCATGATCCTCAGATGATAAAGAGCCGACTATCAAAAAAAACTTAATTTGAGAATTTTTTCCCCTATACCAACAGGCAAAATTAAATCCCAGCAAAAAAAAAAAAGGCATTAATTCTCTTACAAACAGGGTCACAACTCTCAGTGGAGTAACAAATTCATAACTAATTGACAAATTCAGCTGCTTTAGATGACCTTTCCTTTTCCTATTTTTAAGTCATAAGGACATCTTTCTCTATTGCTACAAACAGCTTAACAGGCAGAAGTACCTAAACAAGCAAAAGTAAGTTTCAGGAAGTACAAGCTCAAATTAATATTGTACTGAATAAGAGTTTGTTCGAAACACCCTTGAAATCATCATTAAGATAACAAAGCACACACATCAAAAGATATCAGAAGCTGCAAGACTGTGATCTATAGTCTCTGATTTTATTGACATGATTTATATGGTAACAAGCATAGTTTTTCACTGGCAAACAGGTAACTTACGTTATGAATTTTCACATCCTACTAATAGCAAAAATAAAGTGAGACTCGCTTCCAAATGCTTTAGCCTCACAAGTGGGTCTTCTAACAAAATTAATTTGTAGCACTTGATCTAGAAGAATAAACACAGCAGAATTTCAAGAAATACTATGGAAATGACACTAAAAATAACAACCCAGTGCAAAAGCAACCCACTGTGTGGTCCAACAGACAATTTTAATTACTGAAGATGATACTCAGAAGTCATCAAAAAAAGTACTATTATTTTAAATACACTTTGTCATTTGAAAGATTATTATTAGAGTCAGTCAGTTTTTAAGATGAAAATATTCTGCATCAGTAGTCGGTGTTCTATAGTAAAGAACCACCAAATTACAAGGTTGCTTTGCTCTTTAATGTTCACTTCTTTATGGCTTTCAGGTTGAAGAAAAAAGACAGATTAGTATATTTCTCTTTCACTTCTGGTTTCCCCTCATATATTAGTGCTTTGTTTCAATCCTTAGCTTTCAAGCATCAAAGAAAAGGTTTATCAAGAATTATTCCTATCAAGGAACTTCTTCAGAAGTTTTGAGTAGCTACAAATTTTCAACCCTCTTCAAAAAATAATACAGTATTCATCTTTGCAGTGCTTTAAGCCTTAAGACAGCTATATACACCAACACTTCTCAACCTTAAAGAATTCAATTTTTCATCATTTATACTAGGTATTCATTCTGTACTTTGACAAAGCTGTCAAAGTTTGTAATATCATACCGTAGAGAAACATTGGGGCCAAAAATGCTTTTTATTCACATGCCATTCATATTACAGTCTCACAGAACTTGGAGCATAGCTGACAACACTACTACAGTTCCATTAATGACATTATGTGTTTAATCCTCCTGCTGTTGGCCATCACATCCTGCTCAAATTTTAAGTATCAACGGCCTTAATCTAATACGTACTTATTAGGGTGTGTTCAAGATTATTGCTTCTAATTGCTTTTCTAACTCATTTGCCATTTAACTCAAGGGGAAGTTCTGTTCCACAGACTTTATATTAAGAAGTCCCACTGCTCTTGTAGTTCCTAATATTCAACACCCCATTTAAAATATTCAAAACTATACTTAAAAATACAAGCTCAGCGAATTTCATAGTAGTTAAAGATGACAACAAATACTGCAGAATGCATCTGCATAGAAGCAAATATGTTCCCCAAATATTTGAGAATAGCCCTGCTGATGTTAATGATGCTTGGTTGTATAATGTGTTCCAAACAACCTTAACAGCATTTAGTTACAGCCTTAAAAATTACATGTTGTTATAATTTTAAACATTTTGTTATTACCAAGAAGTCAAAAATTTAGACAAGCCTGTAGTTATCAGCAACAAGAGAAGCTGTCTCTCTCCAGGCTATCTGGCTTCACTGAGATGCTGACTTAGAAGTGCTACACAACTTTGATTTCATTTTTGGTTCCTAACAATTTCTAACTGCAACTGCACTTAAGTGAAGGATTCCGCAGAGCAAATCTCCTCTTAAAAACCTGGCAGGTGGTTAACAGCGTGCACACGAAGCCTTAGGAAAACTACGAGGGGATAAATTTGGGAAGGAGCAGCAAGGAGAGAACGCCGTGCGGGCGACAGGCCGGGTGCCGATGCAGGAGGTGGGCGAGGACGAACCTGGGCTCGAACTCCCAAAGGAAGCCTGCAGGGAAAGGACAGAGCGAGATGAGAGCGGGCTCCCTGCGGCCCAGCAGCAGGCAGGGCCCTTCATTTCACGCAGCGGTCGGAGCTGCCCCGTTTCCCCGCCACTCGGCTTTTCCCCGCTCCGCTACAGCCTCAGCCTCAGTGTCCCGCCCTGTTGGCCGCTCCATCCCGCTCACCCTCGCCCATCCCTCCTACCCTCGCTCCCGCCTGCCGCTCTCCGTCCCTCCTCCTCCCCTGGCACAGGGCCCCCTCCCGGGGCCGCCAAGGCCCGGCCGGCGCTCCCGCTCACTCCAGCCCGGCCGGGCGGGACGTGTCACGGATCGGACCGGCCGCCGCCTCGTCCCCACTGCCAGCCCGGGGCTCGCTCCTCCTCCCTCCCTCAGGGCGGTTCTCCATGGCCCGCGCCGCAGCGGCGAAACCGCCGGCCTTTCCCGCTGTCCCTCCGCCGCCCGCGGGCCGCGCACCGGCACCGCGCCCGCCCCGCGGCCTGGTCGCGCAGGCTCCGCCGCCCCGGCCCCGCGGCCTCCCTCGGTCCCGCCGAGCCGCCGCGGGGGCGCCTCCCGCGGGTGCCGGGGCGGCGCGGGGACGCTGCGGGCGCGGGGCCCCGCGGGGCGCCAGGCGAGCCCCGCGCCCGGCCCGCTCTGCCCGCTCACCTCCGCCATATTGGGACGATGGGGCCGAGCGGCGGCGCCGCGCCGAGTGCCCGGATGGCGCCGTGAGCCAATGGCGGCCGCGGGCCCGCCGGACCGTCCGTGCGGGCGCGGGGGGACCGGGACGGGCCGGGCCGGGCCGGGCCGGGCGGGGCGGCGGAGGCGGGGCAGCGAGCGCCGGGACCCGCCGAGACCCTCCTCTGGCGGCGCCGCCCCGGCCGGCGACGGCGCTCGGCCCGCCCCGGCCCGGCCCCGCCCGGAGAGGGCGCCCGCCCCGCCGGCGGGGGCGGCTGCTGGGGCGGCCGGCGGAGCGCTCGGGGCCGGCCGGGGCCGGCCGGGGCCGGGTGACTCTGACACCCCGGCCTGGGAGCGCCGAGCCCGAGCGGACCCGGCCGTGTCACCTCGGTACCGGGTGCTGGTGTGCAGGAGAGCTGGCGTCACGCTGACCCCACGCCCTAAGTGTCAGTAATATGAAACAAAACTCCAAAGCCTTCAGCCGTTCTGGTGTGCGTTGTCTGCTCTAGCAGACAGAGAAAGTAAAAATTACTTTGCAGTGTTTTTATCTAAAACGTGCCATGTCTGTTACGTGCAGGTTATATCTACTCACTTCTACAGAGTCACAGACTTGTTAGGGTTGGAAGGGACCTCAGGAGAATCGGTGGTTGAAACCCACCGATGAGTGAAATCCGCAGGATGAGTGTTCAGTGGGAGACTCCATGACTTCCGTGGGCAGCGCGTTCCAGTGCACTGCCACCCTCAATGTAAAGTTTTTCCTCGTGTTTAGGCGGAATATTTCTTTGGTTTAATATATGGTCATTATGTCTTGTCCTGTTGCTGGGCACCACTTAAAAGAGTCTGGGACCATTCTGTTGGCACCTGCCTTTGAGATATTTATGAGATCTCCTCTCAGTCTTCTCTAGACTAAACAGGCCCAAGTCCTGTAGTCTGTCCTCATTAGAGAGATGCTCCTGACCCCTCATCATCTTTGTTGCCCTTCACTGGACTGTCTGTGGTGCTTCTTGTCTTGTTTGGTACTGAGGAGCCTAAAACTGGACACTGTACTCCAGATGTGGCCTCACTAGGGCCAAGTAGAGGAAGAGGATCAACCTCCCTTCACCTGCTGGCCATACTCTTCCTGTTCTCTTAGTAGGATTATTTGTCCCTCTACACTCACAGTTGGACTGGGCTGTCTTTACCTTGATTTCTTCATCCCATGCTATAAAGACTGATGCTTTTAATTTTGGATTCACAGGTTTCTGCTTCTCACGAAATTCAATGACCATACTTGCCATATTGAATATAGCTCTGCTGGAGGGGTGGTGTGTGTCACAGCAATACTCAGGGGCAGTAGTGCCCCAGGCTGTATCCCACATGGAGCATTAGGGAGGCTCAAGGCTGTACAGAAAGTGAATGGCTGCTTTGGATGTGTCTCAAGTTCAGTTTAAAGACAGTGTAGATATCTCACGCTAGTTTAGGTACTTGAGCAGGAGAGTTCTACAATGCTCAGTTCATTCTGCTGGGAGCTGTTGCTCTGAAAAGCAGAGTAAATTAAATTGTGTCTTGCTGCACTGCAGAGTCTAATGTAATTCCAGTACTCAAACTGTTTGTATACCTTCAAACTACACTGCAGCTACAATGTAGTCATACTGCTCTCTATGCACCTGGAGTAGAATGCTGACAACACAAAAATTGCAAGTCTTTGCAGAAACACACATTTTAGGAAAGCTGTCACAGTCACTGGCAGCTTCATCAGTACCTCAACCTCTGTTGCCTGATCAGCCTTCATGTTTTTTAAAGTTACCTGATAAAAATGGTCAGCAACAGACAGATGGGCTATGTCAGGGCACACTGCACATACTCAAACATTAAGAAGAAAGAGTTGATCCTTTCCACTTAAAAATTAAGAAAGCAGATTTAATCTTTTCCATCTCTGACTGATCCAGAATGCCATTATAACCCACTAAGGCTACTTATATTCTCTAAGTTTCATTCTCCCTAAATACAACGAATCCATTTCCCTATTCTCTTGAAGCCTCAGGTTGGGTAGAGGCAAATAGCTTCTCATGAGCTCAGAATGTGTAGCATATACACAGGCTTGTTCATCTTATCAATAAAATTGCACAGAAAATGCAGTAGGAAAAAAACCTCAATTCAGGGAAGTACACATTTGCTACTATATGCGTTTTAGTAATAGGAATTCTCCCCAGTTTGGATACAACTAACCTATTTCCTAACTCCTGAAGCAGTTTACTTCAGTCATTTGACTGTTGGCCATGATTAAGCTTTTCAATTGTGTGCAACTTTACAGAAGAAACTGTTAATTTGCTACTTGAAATGTTTTATCAGATTTAGAACTGAGTTCTTAAATTATTATTCAATCCCTTTGATAAAATACTATGAGCTCATAGATCTATCACAGCAGGTCATAATGTATATTCCAGAGGTGCCATATAAAGTGCAGCAAGTATTCTGGAAAAACTAGTGCTCTGAGCTGTGGACAGGAGGCTGCAAGGAAAATAAAAATTACTGGATTCTAAAGCATAACAGTGAGAAGAATTGTCACTGAGATTTAGTTTTGCACTTGGAAATTGTAGCTATACAGGAAAACATACAAATATTTGTGTATTCCAATACTCAAGATAAAGAAAAGGCAAAAAATCTGTATCTTGAATATTTGAAAAGAGATGTTGTGATCCTGGATGACAGTCGAGGTTGGATTGTAATATCTATAATACACTTACATTCTATGCTGTTACAGGATATTTTACCCCCCACTGGTTTGTTTTTTACTGAGTGCAGATCAAGATAAAGAATGAGGATGGTGAATTACTGGGCTAGAATTGTTTTTAATGGAAATGGAAAGAAACAGGCATGTGTTTGCACCATTGCTTTCTCAGTTTTTCTCCAGTTACAGGGCTGAGAACCTGAAATGCTTATAAAATGTAGCTTGGAAACAAAACCTTCTATTTTGGTGGAGTCTGGTATGGCATTGGTGTGGAGGTTCTTCTGGAGCCCAGTGTTTTCATGAGTGTTTTTCTGCCCTCTGGTCTGCCTCCCTGAACAGAAAGGCAAGATGAGATTGCTCTTGCCATTTTACAAGGACTCAGAATTAGACATGGCAGAAGAAAATATACCTATGCATATATAGAGAAAATCAAATAATCAATGCAGGTGCAGTTTTCCATAGCTACCATGCATATTAAAACCCATAGAGTTCTGTATTTCACAGTGTCTTTTCTCTTGAATTGGAACCAAGAAGATAGAACAAAAATCTGCCTAAACAGTACTTTATGAAGTAATGGAGGATGATACATTATATATATGTTTTATCATCTGACTTATTCTCAAACAAAAAATTGTTTCAATTGATTGAACCAGTAAAGAAAGTGGAAACAACTAATATTAATTATAAAAGACCTGAAAAAAAGCAAACCCAACAATGCAATGAAACTGAACAGTTATAGATGGGGAATTGTAAGACAAAGAGGACAGAAGCCAGAAGCTCTAGGAAAAAAATCTCTTGATCTTAGCAATATTTTCTCCTTCGCTCCTAAAGAGGGGTAAAATTTAGTCTTTTGCTTCCTGCACTCTTAGTGTGTGCTGTCATGGATGTATCTAAGGGACACATGATGATCAGAGACTACCATAAGCACGTTTGGAGTCTTAGTTTGTGCCTGGGTGGTGTGAATATGGTGCTACTTTTTTTACTTCAGTCCACACTCTTCCAGCAAACAGTTGCCCAAAGCTCTAGAACAATGGCCTCAAATAGCCCTTTCTGTAGCCATAAAAAAACCCCAAAACAAAGCCTGCTTGTTCAGGAAATGGAGCTGGTCTTAGACCTTTTGGCTGTATCTGTGCTAGTAAATTAAATATGCTCAGGGATGTTTGCTTCACATTGAAACCACCAAGATGCATAGAACTTCTGTCCAGAACACAGAACTTATGTCCAGAAGTGCACATATCTCTGTAGCCAAAACCTCTACTGTCAGAGACCACCTGTTGTAGGTGGACAGTTGAATCCTGAAAGGTAATGAGAAGGAAGACTGCTGGTCATGAAACACATAGGAATTATCCTAATAGTTTGGTGTTGAGGATGATCATGTCACAGCACTGCTCAACTTACTGGAAAATTAATATTATAAAAATACAAGGCACTGTCTCCAACCAATCTATATTCTTTGAGCTTTGGGAGGGGAAGATGAAAGGAACCCCATCTGTGCATTAGGCATAATGCTTACTGCACCTAATTACATTTCTTGTTGTGCAGATGCCATCGATTTGAGGATTTTATTTCAACACAGAATGGATGTGCAAAGTTTAAAATCTCCTGGTTGTTTGTCATCGTTCAACTCAGTCGACATCTAACTACTGTGCAGCTGCCTGCTCATTTTCTCCAGATAGAGAGAAAAGTCAGGGGAAAAAACTAAACTTGTAGATTGAGATAAAATACAATAATAATTATAACAATATCAATAATATCTTCATAATCAGCAACAATAGTGATGAAAAGAGAGAGAGAGGAATAGAACCCCAGAAAGGCAAGAGATGCTGAATTGCATTTGCTCACCACCCAGTGACAGATGTCCAGCCTGTCATCCTGGAGCAACAATCAGTTCCTCCCAGGCAGCTCTCCCCAGTTCACACCCTGCCCATGTTGGTCTGTGTATGGAATATCCCTTTGGCCAGGTTGGGTCAGCTCTCCTGGCCATCCTCCCCCAGCCTCTTGGGCACCTGATCACTGCAGAGCACGGGACACTGAAATGTCCTTGGCTATGGAAAGGATTTAATAATAACAAAAAATATAGAAAAAAAGCAATAATAAACAACAATTTAATTTTAGTAGTGAGCAAAGCAGCTTGCTTTTGGTGAAGCTTACAAAAACGGGAAGATGTATAGCAAGATGTTTTATCCAGACTTATAGATATATGACTTACACATGCAAATAATTACACCACTGTTAATTACACAGGAGATGTACACAAGAGATGGTGTAATGTGAATACTTTAATTTAGGAGATTTTTACAGACATCATCTGAGGAAGGCTTCCTATCAGGGATCTGCCTTAGGCTGTAACCTTCAGCCCTCCTTAAGTTTCAACACTTACGGGGTGGATCACCCTGGTGTGAAGGGAATGAGCCCTATGTTCCATTAAAAGCACAGCTTTCCCAGGAAGGTCTTCTTGATTAGAGAAAGCATCTTTCTGATCGTCTTTGTACTGAAATAGGATTGCCCTTGCAATATAACTGAAAACAACTGTTACTCAGCTATGCAAAGAGAAACAGACGATCAAGTACCTCCTCTGTATGCCCTACAAGGAGGAAGTTTTTAATGAAAAGGTAGGTACGTTACCTACAATTACAAACAATTAAGAAGCTAATAAGAAACAGTTTCTCCTCAGTATTTCACATTGCTAATTTTCATTGTATAACGTTGTAACAGATGTGTCACCCATGGTGAAGGAGAACTGTGTTTTTCTGTGTCTCTCAAAATATTTTAAATGCATACATAATAGCCATCATCATTCAAAAAATGTTTTCAAGAAACTTGCCTTTACTTTTTAAAGATGTGCTATTAGCCTTTCTGGCAACATTGCTATAGTGTAGTGAGATATGTTGATTTTGGAAGAGTTGGGGGGAATGTTTCCTGAACAGGAGGCCTGGTACTTGTGTTTTGAGGGTGTTTTGCCTATTTCTTTTGAGCCAATTTGTAATAATTACAGAATCACAGAATCCTTTATGCTGGAAAAAAACTCTGAGACCATAGGATCCAAGATTTTATCACCACCTTGTCAATTAAAGCAAAGTTCCATGTCCTGTAATTTCTTGAACACCTCGAGCTTGGTGTTGCTCAGGCAGGACCTGCCTTTCCTAGACCCGTGCTGGCTGGGCCTGATCCCTTGGCTGTCCTGTGTGTGCTGGTGACACTTCAGATGATCTGCTCCATGAACTTGCTGGGCACCAAGGTCAGGCTGAGGGGCCTGTAGTTCTCTGGAACCTCCTTCTGGCCCTTCTTGTGGATGAGCGTCACATTTGGCAACCTCCAGTCACCTGGAACCTCCCCAGTTAGCCAGGATTGATGACAAATGGTAGAGAATGGCTTAGCAATCTCTTCTGCCAGCTCCCTCATACCCAAAATGACCAAGTTCACAGCAAGTATCATCACTGTCTTTCAAGGAGTTCACAAAGATACACATACTTTCAAAAAACTTAGCACTGTGCACATTGACGGGCAAAACTTGAGGAAAATCCTTACAAAAATGGTTTTCTTCACTTCACTTGGATATGCAAACTTTCTAAATTAATCTAGTAACTAAAAATGGGGGAAATAAAAAAATGGTGTAAGTTGGTGCCAATATAGATTTTTTTAAAGGAAAAAGGGCTAAAGCAAATAAAATTGCTATGAAGAAAGTAGCATTAAACTGAGATCTGCTTATATTTAGATATGTGCAAGATCCTAATATCATGCCAGTTGTCTTGTCTCCTTATTTCAAATTTAATATGCTCTAAGTTCACAAGTTAGCAAGGCTAATTTTAGGGAAAACACAGAAATTTTACTTTATAGAGAATAGAGTAGGGTAGAGATAAGCATCTTAGGAAAATTAGTCACTTGGTATTGAATATTTAGTTCACAATTCCTTCAACATAATTCTTTCTCATCTAAAAGGCTTCTTGTCATTAACAGTTACTATTTTAAGTATTTGTTTTTTAAATTTAGAACAGCGAACATTCACTTGCTGTATCCTCTTCAGGGGTGGCAGAAGTTGAGTACATTTAGAATTCAGATGTGTAATATTTTGGAGAATATGCATACCATGACTTTGTCCTTCAACAGAAGAAATATAATATATGCAGCATTCATCTGGGACACATCTGAAGAACAGCTGCACCCTTTTAACCTCTATTTATTATCTCTCATGATAAGGAAGGAATACTACTTAATGGAGATAAAGCATTAAATTGTCTTCAAATAGCCCTTAGCTTAATGCTGCACAGTGTTTACGGAACGTGTTATTGGAGATGGACGCTTTTACTGCTGAAGAGGGAAAAACTTCTAGTCAGGCTGTTTTCAGTTACAGTACTCGTGAAAAAATTGAAACGGAGAAGCGGCTCTTTGGAAAGCCCAGTTCCCAAAGAGTCCCCAAGTGTTAATTGTTACCCGCCGTGCAGGCGCAGGAAGGCGCTTTCCCCTCCGCCTCAGCTGGCAGGGCTGCTTTGAGGGAGCGCACCGAACTGGAGAGGGGCATGGCAAGCAGGTACGGCTGAAGACTTTTTCTTTTAGTTTGCAGTTCTGTCGATTAGTTTTTTGGGTTTTTTTTTCTTAGTAATGGTTTGTACACGGTCCAGAACTGCAGTTAATGAAAGTGTATGCGGCCAGGTAGAATCCTCCAAGAACGATGTGTCTGTCTGGACCCATTCCTGTGAGGAATGTTTAAGCTTATCAGTGGCATCAGCGGGAGTTGCAGAAGAAGTTTGCATGTGGTGTGAACCAGTGAATGATCTCCTTGCACTGGTGGCTGAGCTTGGGAGGAAGTGGATAGACTAAGGAGTATTAGGGCAAGTGAGAAGGAAGGTGGTGGAGCTCTGCCCTTGAGAGTGGCTCACCGAGAGTCAGAGGACTCTTGTGCTTCCCACTCCTCTCAGGTAATCGGAGGACACCTGGTGGATGAAGGTGTTGTAAATAGGCACCGTATATTAATCTGGGCATGAGAAATTAAAGATTTACAAGTAGCAGAAAAACGCTGACAGAGTCACCGGAGGAAAAGAGACTGAGGAATGCCATCCCCATCTACAAATGAAAGCAGGATCACACTGGGGCCCCCGATGCCAAGGCAAACCATCAGCAACAGACAGTCGAGCCATCACCCCCAGAGAGCCCTGATTCCCCAAATAAGCATTGGGCCGTCTGACGAAGGGACCCCACTCTGCAATTGAAAATGTTTTAAAATTAATCCCTGGACCCCATTCAGATTCTACTCAGGAAAAATTAAAATCTCAAAGAAAGGACTCATGAATATCGTAATCCTGCTGCAGACAAAGGAAAACCTCACCTGGAGGAAAATAAAAAGTATAAAAACTGGACCCTAAAAGCAGGACATTGGAGCGAATGACAGAGAGACACGGCGCGGGCCGGTCTTGTGTTCGCTACCCAATTCGATCAAATTTTATCTTTGTTGTGGCTTGGATTTTTGGCTGTTTCATTGCAATTTGGCTGCTTGTTTGTTGTGGTTTTGTTTCTTTTCTGTATTTCAATTCGCATTAACTAGAAAATAAATTTTGCCTTTTTTTAATTCTGATTTGGCTCACCACATTTATAACAAAGGGGAGTGGAAATGGGCTCCTACTCGGGGAGGTAATAATAAAAACTCCTTCTGACCTCCATCACCTACCCAGGTACCACTTCAGGATAGGTGTGAGGCCTTGGATCTAGAAGGTCAGTTAGATGATGTAGAAGAAATTGATCTGCCCACTGAGTCTCCCAGTTATGCCTCATCAGTCAGACAGATTACTACTTCTAACATTAAAAAGAAAAGTAGTCGTCATGGGTGACTCCCTTCTGAGGGGAGCAGAGGACCCTATATGTTGACTGGACCCATCCCACAACGAGGTTTGCAGCGTCCCTGGGGCTTGGATATGGGATATTACTGAGAGACTTCCTGGGCTGATTCAGCCCTCTGATTACTACCCACTGCTGATGCTCCAGGCTGGCGGTGATGAGATTGAAAAAGAAGTGCTAACACAATAAAAAGGGACTTTAGGGCATTGGGTGAAATGGTTGATAGGGCAGGAGTACAGGTAGTGTTCTGTTCAATCCCTTTTGTGGTGGAAAAGTATGATGACAGGAATTGGAGAACTCACGCTATCCACAAGTGGCTCAAGGGTTGGTGTCATCAGCAGAATTTTGGGTGCTTTGATTATGGGGTAACTTTTTCAGCACCTGGCCTGTTGGAACTGGATGGGTTTCAATTCTCTGAAAAGGGTAGTAGGTTTTTAGCTTATGAACTGGCAGAACTCATTGAGAGGGCTTCAAACTAGGTTTGAAGGGGGGAGGGGATGGACTATCTGGGGCCAGGCCCAAGGGTGATAAACCTAATTTAGGGGTGAAGTTATTAACCCAGCTGAGGTGCATGTATACCAATGCATGCAGTGTGGGTAATGAGCAGGAAGAGCTTGAAGCCTTGGTGCAGCAGCAGAACTATGATGTGGTCACTATCACAGAAACGTGGTGGGATGACTCAAAGAGCTGGGGCACTGCACTGGATGGCCACAAGCTCTTCAGAAAAAACAGGAGAGGGAGAAGGGGTGGAGGGATGGCCCTTTATATTAGGAAGGCTTTTGATGCCATAGATATTATAACTAGTGATGATGAAGTTGAATGCTTATGGGTAAGAATTAAGGGGGAGAACAATAAGGCTGACATCCTACTGGGAGTCTGTTATTGTCCTCCCAACCAGGAAGAAGAGGTGGGCAACTTATTCTATAAGCAGCTGGAGAATGTTTCAGGATCATCAGCCCTTGTTCTTGTAGGTGACTTCAACCTACCAGACATCTGCTGGGAAGAAACTTAATATAGCAGAGAGGAGGCAGTCCAGGAAGTTCTTAGAATGTATTGAGGACAACTTGTTGTTGCAACTGGTGAATGAGCCCACCAGGGGAGGGACTATGTTAGACCTGTTGTTTGCAAACAGAGATGGGCTGGTGGAAGATGTGGTGGTTGGAGGTCACTTGGGGCATAATGATCATGAAATTGTAGCCTTCTCAATATTTGGTGAAGTTAGGAGCAGTATCAACCAGACTTTTACACAGGACTTTTGGAGGGCAGACTTTGATCTATTCAGGAGGCTTGTCCAGAGAGTTCCTTGGGAAGCAGTCCTTTAAAACAAAGGAGTCCAGGAAAGGTGGGCACACTTCAAAACAGAGATCTTGAGGGCACAGGAACAGACTGTCCCTGTGTACTGAAAGAGGACTCAAGGAGGCAAATATCCAGCCTGGATGGGTAACAAGATTTTGAAGGAACTTACGAATAACAAAAGGATGCATCATCTCTGGAAGGAGGGTCAGGTTTTTCAAGAAGCATTTAGGGGAGTTACTAGGGCATGTAGGAAGAAAATTAGGGAGGCCAAAGTTCAATTTGAACTTAATTTGGCAAGTTCTGTAAAAGATAATAAAAAAATCTTTTTATGATCATGTTAATGGTAAAAGGAAGGATGAGACCAGCCTTTGCTATCTATTGGATGCAAGAGGGAACTTAGTAACTGCAGATGAGGAGAAGGCAGATGTGCTTAATGCCTTCTTTGCCTCAGTCTTTACTGGGAAAGATGGCTTGTCCTCGGGGTAATTGTCATACTCGGTTGGTGGACAGCATCAGGGAACAGGGTGGTCCTCCTGTTATCCAGGAGAAGGCAGCCAGAGAAATGTTGAGCTGCTTGAATGTCTACAAATCTCTGGGTCCAGATGGGATCCATCCAAAGGTGATGAGAGAGCTGGCAGATGAGTTTGAGAAGCTACTCTCCATCATCTACCAACAGTCCTGGCTCACTGGTGAGGTTCCAGATGACTGGAAGCTGGCCAGTGTGATTCCCATTCAGAAAAAAGGTGGGAAGGAGGATTCTGGTGTTGCCCTGAGCTTTCTGTCTTTTTGTCTTTCTGTAGAACTTTCTCATGCAGCTTCATGAAAACAATATCTATTCTTAGAATGTTTGCATACTTCTCCTGTGAGAGAAGAAATAATTGATGGTGATGTCCACCATCCAGGTTGAAGAGGTGGCGACCTGTGTAGCCAATCTCTTGACCTCTGTACATATGTATAAAAACTGGAGTCAGATTTGAATTATAGAGAGTTTTCTAAAACAGCTGTGGTGTGAGTTTCATTTCAGTGTTCCTGAAATTGGGACATGCCCAGCTTCAGCCTGCAACATTCTGGTAATTATGGGCCAGTTAGCACTACCTCAGTACCCAAGTAAGGTAATGGAACAGTTTATACTGAGTGTCATCACACAGTACCTACAGGATGGCCAGGGTATCAGACCCAGCCAGCACGGGTTTAGGAGGGGTAGGTCATGTTTGGCCAACCTGGTCTCCTTTCATGACCAGATGAGCTGCCTGGTGGATGCAGGAAGGGCTGTGAATATTGTCTATTTGGACTGCAGCAAAGCCTTTGGTACTGTCTCCCACAGCACACTCCTGGGAAAGCTGGCAGCCCGGAGTTTGGACAGGAGAACTCTTTGCTGGGTTAGGAACTGGCTGGAGGGCCAGGCCCAGAGGGTGGTGGTGAACGGTGCTGCATCCAGCTGGGGACAGTCACCAGTGGTGTCCGTCAGGGGTCTGTGCTGGGGCCAGTTTTGTTTAATCTCTATTGATGACATGGATGAGGGTATTGAGTCTTCCATTAGTAAATTTGCAGATGACACTAAGCTGGGAGTGTGTGGCAATCTGTTGGAAGGTAGGATGGCTCTCCAGAGAGGTCTGGAACAATTGGATGGAGGGGCTGCATCCAGTGGGATGAAGTTTAATATGTCCAAGTGCCGAGTCCTGCACTTTGGCCACAATAACCCCCTGCAATGTTACAGGCTGGGGACAGTGTGGCTGGACAGTGGCCAGGCAGAAAGGGACCTGGGGATACTGGTGACAGCAGCTGAACATGAGGCAGCAGTGTGCCCAAGTGGCCAAGAAGGCCAATGGCATCCTGGCCTGGATCAGGAATGGTGTCGCCAGCAGGAGCAGGGAGGTCATTCTTCCCCTGTGCTGGGCTCTGGTGAGGCCACACCTTGAGTGCTGTGTCCAGCTCTGGGCCCTCAGTTTAGGAAGGACGTTGAGACACTTGAGCAAGTCCAGGAGGCAACAAGGCTGGTGAGGGGCTTGGAGCACAATCTCTGTGAGGAACAACTGAGGGAGCTGGGGTTGTTTAGCCTGGAGAAAAGAAGACTCAGGGGTGACCTTGTCACTCTCTATGACTCCCAGAAAAGTGTCTGTAGTCAGGTGGGAGTTGGTCTCTTTCTCCAGGCACTGACTGACAGAACAAGAGGACACAATCTCAAGCTGCATCAAGGGAAATACAGGTTGGATATCAGGAAAAAGTTTTTTACAGAAAAGGTAATGAAGTATTTGAATGGTCTGCCTGGGGAGGTGGTGGATTCACAATCTCTGGATGTGTTTAAGAAAAGACTGGATGTGACACTTGGTGCCATGGTTTAGTTGAGGTTAAGGCTGTGTTGGACTTGATTATCTCAGAGGTCTCTTCCAACCTAATGATTCTGATTCTAATTAATGTAAAGCATGGCCTCCCAGTTCTTGTCCTGGCTTTCCACTAGTGTCACCAAATTCTGATTATTTGAGATAGGCACTGACATTATCTTTAGAGAGGTAAAATGATCAATTTATTTCAATAATATAGGTTAAATTTAATAATTCAAAATTAATACTGAGGTATTACTTCAAAATATGGGTTGTTAACTACAGCTTTAAGGAAGTCTTTGCCCAAAATTTTGCTCCTGTCAAAGTCAGTGGTAATTTTAATATAAAAATTCTTCAGAAAAAAAGGAGTTAGCAAGTACTTATGTTTTAATTTCCAGACCTGTCTGATACTTATTATGTTAAATGCATTGGATGCAGAGATGCTGAGAACTCTTGAAAAATCAAATAACTAGAGGTTATACATAATATATAATCCAAATAATAAAGGCCAATTATTTAATACAGTCAAATCCCATTGTCTTATTTATGTTGACAGACCCACTGAAATCTGGAATAAATTGGTGAAGTCATCGTAACCTTTCTTTCCTGGAAGGTATAATATATAAAGATACACAAGCCCAGATACTTTATACTAGTGTTCATTATGTTATTGCAAATGATAATGACTAGATGTTGCTGTGCACTTTTGTATGTTGCTTCTATTCTTTTAATTTTGCTGCTTAAAATATAAGTGAACATACAGCTGAAAGTTTTTAAAACTTTGCAGTAAGGACTGTTCATTAGAACAGCGTTTGTATGGAGGAACTCTCACTGTATTTGGAAGCTGATTATACATATAATCATTTGCTGAAAAGAACATACATTAGAGTTGGGGTTTTATTATTAGCATTAGGTGGCTGTTTGCTTTCTAATTTTTAAATGTTGGGATCACTGCATCAGAACCTTTCTGGATCACATCTATATTAATCAGATTTAAACCTCTTACATGAAAATTTTGTTTTTGGCTTTCTGCTTGATCTTTTGGCTCAGATTAGTTATATATTGGGCACACTGGGCTTTTAGAGAAAAGGTGAAGTGTATTGTACCTCTTCTGGAGTGACACAGAATATGTAATTGTAGGAAATTAATTATATTTCTATATTTTTCTGTAATAGTTCCTTAATTAACAATCTAAGTGTGTACTATACTCATGTAAGTATCTTGTATTCCACTACTATAAACTGAAATGCTTTGACATTTCAAGTGCCTGCCAAAATATATTTTTGGTCTCACACTTGATCCCATCAGGTGAAGAAGGAGAGGTGGTGAGGTGTCTTTGTACAAAAGGAAGTGTTTCAACTGTATAGAGCTCAAGGATAATGATGTCCTAAGTTTGAGTCCTGATGAGTAGGAATCAAGGGGATGGCCAACAAGGCAGGTGTCCTGGTGGTAACCTCTTCAAGTCCACCTAACCAGGATGAAGAGGCAGACAAAGCATTCTAGAAGCAACTGGGGGACATCTCATGATCACTGGCCCTTGTTATTGTGGGAGACTTTGCTTTAACTTGCTGGATCTCTGCTGGAAACTCAGCACAGCAGGAGGCATTCTAGGAGGCTGTGTGGAAGACAATTTCCTCACTGGACCTGCTGTTTGTGAACAGAGAAGGACTGGGGGTGATGTTCTGTTCAGAGACTGTCTTGGGCATAGTGACCACAAAATGACAACTTTCAATTCTTGGTGAAGGAAGAGAGGGAATCAACTAAACCTCTGCCTAGGCCTACCAGAGGGCAGACTTTGCCCAGGTCAGGACAGTGGTTCCCAGAGTCCCTTGGGAAACAGTCCTTAATAACAAAGGAATTCAGGAAGGCTGGACATACTTTAAGAAGGAAATCTTGAAGGCACAAGAGCAGCCCATCCCTATTTGCCAAAAGATGAGCTGGAGACTGAAAATTAGAAAGGCAAAAGCTCAGCTAGAACTCAATCTGGCCACTCCTGTGGAAGGTAATTAAAAGAGTTTTAATAAAAAAACCAACAACAACAAAAGGAGGACCAAGAACAATCTCCATACCTTATTGGATGCAGAGGGAAACATTGTAACTAAGGATGAGAAAAAGAATGAGGTATTTAATGCCTGCTTCGCCTCAACCTTTAACAAGAAGACAGTTATTATCAAGGCAGCCAGCCCTGTGCGCTGGTAGACAAGGAGCAGAATTGAGCCTCTCTCAATTAATGAGAAGTTAGTTAGTGACCTATCGAGCTGCTTAGACAATCAAAAGTGTTAAGGGCCAGATGGAATCCACCCAAGGATGCTGAGGGAGCTGGTGGAAGAGCTCACGAAGACACTCTCCATCATTTACCAAGGGCCCTGGCTAACCTGGGAGATCCCAGCTGACTTGAGTGCAGATAGGTGTCACATTGGCCAATCTACAAGAAGGGTTGGAAGGAGGTTTTAGGGAGCTATGGCCTGATGCTGGCGCCTGGCAAGGTTATGGAACAGAGCATCTTGAGTGCTGTAGTGAAATCATATGGTGTGTGCAGGACAGCCAAGGGATCAGGTCCATCCAGCAGGGTGTCATAAAAAGTAGGTCCTGCTTGGCCAACCTGATCTTCTTCTGTGACCAGGTGACTCGCTTAGTGGATGAAGGAAAGGCTGTTGATGTTGTCTACTTGGACTTTAGTGAAGCCTTTGATATTGTCTCTGATGCCAGTCTCCTGGAAAGCTGGCAGCCCATGACTTGGACAGGTGCTCTGTTCACTGGGTAACAATCAGTGAATGGGATGGCTGAGCCCAGAAGGTGGTGGTGAGTGGATTTACATCCAGCTGGGGGCTGGTCATGAGAGAGCTTTCCCAGGGCTCAGCACTGGGGGCACTTTGGTTTAATATCTTTACCAGTGGTCTGGACGAGTGGCTTGAGTGTGTAACCTCAGTGTTATAGACAACACCAAGCTGGGTGTGAGTATTGGTCTGTTGGAGAGCAGGAAGGGAGGGATCTGGACAGGCTGGATTGCTGGACTGAGGCCAGTGGTGTGAGGTTCATCAAGGCCAGGTGCTGGGCTGTTGGTTCATAGCTGGACCAGGTGGCAGAGCACTGCCCTGCCTTTCTTGTTCGCGGTTTCAGGTTTGGCATCAGGCTGTGCAAATAACTAAGGGACACAGGGAATGCTCTCACACCCTTCCTGGGAATCCTTGCTTTTGCAACACAGGGAAATAAAAGGACAAACAGTTTCAAGGATGAGGAGAAAGGAGATTTCACTGCAGTCAAGATTATGATGGGAACTGTCCTGGGTTGTAGTATAGAATATGCAAAAGTATTCTGTCACCATCTTCACAAACTTTTGAATCCAATTGTTGAAGCAGTGTTATCTCAGACCCCTCCCCCTGGACTGTCTTTTGTTAATGGCCCATCAGATGCCTTGCTGTATGACTCATAGATAACTGCCTCCAGGAGCAATCTCTTGCTAATGGGCCATCAAGACTCTTCTGCATCACTCACCATCCCATTGTGAGATGCTCCGCCCAGAGGGGAGGAGCCAGACATTCTCACCTGGATATAATCTGGGATTTGGGCAGCCCTTCCCTACTGGATTCCCAGAGGACTGGAGCTGCCAGACCTTTCTACAGCATCACTGCTTCGGGAAGACCACCTCATCTGGACTGTTTCTATCACCCAGATCAGGCTGTATTCTGACTCTATCAGTGGTCTTTTGTATTATTTGATTTATTTCTTATTCTACCTTTTTTTTTCCTTATTATTAAATTATATTTTCTGACTTGGAGCCTCTCACTTGGTTTGTTTTCAAACCACTACAGGAACCTAGAAAAATGTGTTAGAAATCAGAACTGGGGTTTAACTACTCAGAGTTGAGCTGAAGATTAATGTAACCACAATTATTTCAGAGCTTCTGTTAGTTTAAAGATTAAATTATCACGTGCTTTTTCTACTTTATTTTCCCACCTGTTGATTTTTGGTAATTGTTGCTTTCTAGTGATTGCTATCAAGTTATGAAAAATAGTTTACTTTGGCCAAGTATACATGCCTGTAAAATACATTTTAAAAAAGAATCCTACAGTTTGAGACAATTTTTGTCGAAAGTCAGTGGATAATCTCAGCTTCTACAGTAATTTAAAACTTGTGGAGGAAACTTCTAAAGAAAATCCAGAATCAAATGCAGGTGCTACAGACACTTGCCAGCATTTTTTCTAACGATATCAAAATATAATTTTGTTTACTTTTTTACTAATTAATCAAAAAACCCCAATTTTGGTTGTGTTGGTAAAAGGATTTCAAAATTGCAAACCTCTGGTTTAGACATTTAGATCCCAGGCAGTAAGAATCTACCCATCACTTTTCTCTCAAAACTGCAGGCGGGGAATAACTGCGCGGGCCTCCAGGGTATTTCCACTCGTGCTCTTGTACACCGAAGCGGTATCTGTCGATTTAGCTGATATTTTGTTTTAGTAATTGGTAGTTATTAGTTTTTATTGGTCTCGGGCCCCGCCGGCGCCGCGATTAAACCGCGCTGCAGGTGCGGGCGGCGCTCGGCGCTGCGGAGTTCCTGCTCTGTCCGCAGCTCCGGGCACCGCGAGGGCACCTGCGCTTCCCGGTGCCCGCTGCACCCCCTTCCTCACGGCGGGGATCTCACTGGCACGCACCGGGTTGATCTAGGGCCACGCCGGGCGGGCGCTCTCGCCTACATTCACGGCGTATGGAACTTCCAGCCGAGGTCCCGCGGCGCCCGCCCGGGCCGGTCCGACCGACGCGTCTCGGTGGGCGCGCCCCGTGCCGGCAGCGCCCCGCCGCTCGTTCCGCGTGCGCCGGCGGGTGTGCGCCGCTGCACGGTTCATTACGGCGGCGCTGGGGACTCCCGCCGCGGGGGCGGGGCGCGCTCTGGGGATTCCCAGTCCCGCGCGGAACGTTCGGGATCGTTCCCGTGACGTCACGGCGGGGGCGGTACGGGGGAGCCCCGCCCGGCCCTCCCCCGTCTCCCGCGCCGATTGCGCGTGCGCGCGCGCGCGGGGAGCACTGCGGCGCGTAGCGGCGCCATTTTGAGAAAGCGAGGCGGGCGCGCGGTGCGCGCCGGGGGAGGGGCACTCGGGACACCCCGGGACAGCCCCGGGAACGGGCGTGGAGCGGACACGGAGCGGCCGGGCCGCCACTCTCCTTCCCCCGCCGTGCTGCTCGGACCGCCCTCGGGGACGGCAGGGGGAGCTCCCCTGGCGGCGGGACCGGGCCGGCCCCCGAGAGGGCCGAGCAGGAGCACTCGGCGGAGCCACAGGGGGTGGTCGCGCACCCCGAAAGCCGGGGTTCTGTGTGCCTGCACGCCCGGCATCGGGCTCTGTCTGTCCCCACACCCCAGGAAAGGAAACATGCCCCGTACCGTGCTGGGGCTCCCCCGGCTGCTCCCGCCGCCCTTCCGGGAAGTGTCCCTGGCCCAGGTCAGCGCATCCCGCCCGGGTGCCTTCTACAGATCTGTTCACCTTCCCCAATAAAATGAGAAATGACCCTTTCTCTCCGTGTTTTTCCTCTCTCCTCCCAGCCCCCACTCCCCGTCCCCGCTCGCTCCCCCCCGCTCTGTTTTTCTCTCGGGATTGAGAGGCAGGAGGAGGTTTTTGCTGATAGGCTGCGCCCTCCGTCAAACATTCCTGCCGCCCTCTCCGCGGTGTGAGTGGAGGTGTAACCGAGGCTTCCGTTCTCGGGCTCGGCTCCCTGACTGCATCCGTGTTTGCTCTTTAGGATCCAGGTTTCTGTTTGTTTTTGGTTTTAAGATTCAGGTTTTTGGGTTTTGCTTGTTTTGTGTTTGTCTAACGCTAGTCCAGATTTTCTCAGGGAAAAACTGATTTTTCTGGTTCTTTTTACCGTAGGTGCCTTGAACGACAGAGTCAGTCCTGGATGTTTGCAGCCTTTTGCTTCAGCTGGCAGAGAAGAAAAAAGGTGGACACTGACCTGCAGCAGTAGCTGTCTGTGGAAGGAGGAAATATCGGGCATTGTTCTGGGATTATTTGTGCGTGGTTCGTCCTGAAAAGGCCTCTGAAACAATCAGTAGACATCTGTGAAGAGAATTGAGGAAGTCGTAAGGTTTTTTCTTCTAGCAGTGTCGAGCACATCACCCTTGGATTCTTTTGTCCGCATGGCATGGATACACAGCTAAATTTATGAAGTTCTGAGTACTTCAGGTGCCATAATAAAGTGCTTTCCTCTTTTTACATGTTCTTTTTCTTCTCAGCAACATTCTTTCTGAGTCAGAGGCATAACCAGTTTTCTTAACTGACTCCAGGTTAAATGTGGCCTGAGTCACTGTGGAGACATTGCTGAAAAGTTTCATGGCAGATTTTTTCCTCCCTCTTATTTCATTTTTTAGATTTTTTGACGTAGTCTTCTCTCATTTTGCAATGAGCCCGATTTTCTAAATGAAGAATTTAATAGATGTTTGTTTATCCTTTTTTCTTTTGTATTTTATTTAATGTTTTTGTTGAAAAATGTTCTTGCCGATAAGCAGTATGGAGCTATCCAGATAACTGTTTACAAATGCCTCTGCTACCGGAAGGTAGGAAATGTTCTACGGTTCATATGTGAAATTTGGGTTTTTGGCATCACAGTTTATGGAGTAAAACCTGTATTTATTTCACTTGGAGCTGATGCTGCGTTTAGTGGTATCTGCATGGCATAGACAGGAGAAGAAACTGTCAGAGAAAATAAAAGGTTTTTGAGACAGACATTGGCAGACTTTGTAAATAGCCTTGCGGGATCAGTAAGCGAGAAGGATGGGTAGCTGATTTCTGTGAGGTCAAATCTATGTCAAACTGCTACAAATGTAGTATCAACGGGAACTCGGGATATTATCTCAAGGAAAACAGACTGGAAAAGTATAAATCACGCACTACTAACACCTTGTGCGGTCCTCTTGGATTAGGTAAGTGTTGTAGTGTTCATGAATCAATTTACACTTGGAAAAACATTTTATCAGAACAGTTAAATCAGTGATTTTTACTGGCTAGAGGTTCTTTGAGTTGTTGGTTTTTTGGGAGGATATTGAATCTTGTTAATTTTTACTTGCTGGCTTTTATAATTAATGGAATAATTCCTTAAGAATTTGAAGAATACAGTTACAAGGAGAAACGTGTAGATAAGAGTGTGATTTTTATGTGAGATTAAAAAGTAGCTATATCTAGACTAAATCCATAAGGAATTTAGCCTTCATGTAAATGTTGTAATCCCAGCAGTAAATGTTACATCCTTTTAACCAAGTCTTCTGAATAGCTTGTATGTGTTAGTACTTTCATTTGTGTTAGATGTGTTTGCAGCATCAGGGTAGTAATAATATAGAGGGGTTTTCCCTACTTTTTTTTTTTTTTTTCTTTCCACTATTATGTCACATATGAAAGTTAGAGGTTTTTTAACCAAAAAATATTTTATTGTTTACCCAGGCTGGCTTTTTTCTGTGTTGATTTTTTAAGATTGACTTCAGTGTATTTTCCTGTTCTGTGAGGGGAATGGAATAGTGTCCTGGGGTGACAGGTGTCCCTAAAAACCAGGACAATTAGTCTGACTGGTCTGCAAGTATAGCACTTCAAAAAAAGCTCCTTCTCCTTGGAATGATTCAAAATTAAATCTAGTGGTGAATTGGCTTATCTTCCTTGTTATTTTTAGATGTATTGTAGTTTTCTTCATCCCACAGTGATTAAATATTTTTTTTTAATTTTGGCATTAATGTGTTTATAATTTTTTTTTAGGTTTGCATTCAACTGAACTGCTACTTCCTGAAAGAAAATTAGGATGGACAGAGCAACTTAATTCAAAAGTCAGTGGTAATTTTGCTGAAGTTTTCTATCCCCTACCCCACCCTGATGATTCATAAAGCTTTAAATAATTAAAGTATTATTGGATAGTCTTTAAACTGGGCGTCCAGTAGAGGTTACACATTTGTTGTTACATTTTGAAATATTTTGAGGGCTTCTACAATACTGAAGTATTAGTAGTAGTGAGCTAATGAAAATAAGAAGGTTTTCTATATGGGCAGTGCAAAGATATTTGGGAACTTTGCTTGTGTTAAAACCTTGTAGAAAAAGTGTAGTGAAGCATGTGAAATTGTATTTAAAATTTACTGCAGTGTGTTTAAACTCCTGTAGCTTGTTATTCTGGCTCCAAATGAAGGACTTGCATCTACATAAATTTTGTGAATTCTCAGTCTCACTAAAGTTATTATCTGTGTGTTGTCAGTATCTAAAAATTGAGCTATCTTGAGTTTTCTGCTTTGGAGGCCTTGCTGTTTTGTTCTTTTAACTTTTGTTTCAGTTTGGTTGTTTGGAAAATATGGAAACTGGAATTTGAGTAGGGGGCTGTTTCTGTAATCTCTGGCTTTGGCTTGTGGCTCTTCTGTATTGAGCCTAGGTGTGCCTAGGGATTGTCTGGTGAGCTGAGCCACTTGTTAAGGAACCAAACCAATGGAAAAGAATGATCTTGTATATTCCTTTACTTGCATGAGTGTGGTTTTTTTGAAAGCATTTGGTAGATGGAGAGTTCAGGTGAGAGTGGCCATTTCATTTGATTGTTGTCTGTTGTATGCTCATGAGAGTAATAGCAATATTCACTTCTTAACTCATAGAAAAAGTGAAGTGTTGCTTGTTTTTCCAAGCTATTAATTTTCTGTGCTGTGAGATCCTTTTATTTCCTTTAAGATGCTCTCACTGAAATCAAGGAGCTACATCTCTCACTTACTATTTTAGATGACATGTTCTTCTAGACTCTTCTCCTTCTTAAAGTTTTCAGGAGTTTGCTTTTCAACTTCACTAAATTAATGGTTTTTATGCCTCTGTGTTTGCTGGTGGGATAATTCTTTTATTCCTTTTCCGTACTTATGCTTGGGAAGTTTTAGTGTCCCACACTTAACGGAAAGGGAGCACCCAAGATTTATAAATGCTTGTGGTTGAAAGGGACAACAAAAGTTGGAGGCTCCACAAAAAAATCACCAGGTTTTATACATAAATTGCACACTTGGCATTGAAATGGTTATGTCAATCCCTGGCCTACTGTATAAGCACACAGCTGACATAGTAGGGATAGGGTAGAAGGGAAGAGATGAATTAAGGAGAGGGAGAGAGAGAAAAAGAGAATGAGAGATCGCCAGCTGTTGTTCCTAGTGTTGGTCTAGCTGATGGGATGTCTTGGAGTGTGCAGCCAGGGTTTGGTGGGGTATCTTTTTATGTTCCATTTCCTTGGCCTGAAGCTAAGGCTTTAATTTTCTATCTAGATCAATTATCTTGTCCAAACAATGTCCATTGTTTGAGGCCTTTCTGGAAATACCTTTGAGAGTTTTGGGGGTGTCCCTGGTGATCTCATTATCCCCGCACTGCATTGCCCTTTGGTCAACAGTTCATGCCTGCCTGCTTGTGTGCTGGTGCTGTCTTTTGTTTGTTGTGTCCCTGTGGACTAGAATGAGGATGTTGTCCCAGAAGAGTGCTGTCTGACCTGTGCGGGGCCTCTTCTCCAGTCACATCCCATTTACCAACAACTGTTGGTTGGCTTTGCAGTCATCCAGCTGTTGATGTTTGATATATACACGTTAGCCCCTTATCCTCAGGGATCCTATAGAAGTGTATTTTTTTCTTATTTGTGCATATGTATTTGACGAGGATTCAGGAATGGTTTACAGCTGTGCCCTTGTACCCTAAACAAAATTCATACCCTCTGAGGAGAGAATGCCATGTGTGCTGGCCCACTTTAATTTCTTCCCTAGGTTTTTGTTTTTCAAGTGCCTACCGTCTGTTAAATGTTTTGCAGACAACTATGAAGGTAATGTCCTTGCTCCCAAGGGCTTATACTTTAAGCCTTGATAAACATATCCCATTTTGTAGTAGAATGATAACTGTCAGCATGTTGTGTCTTTTACTGATGTATTTATTCTGGTAGGTTCATAAAACGGGTACATTTGTAGTGGCTAATTCTTCAGAGTGGTGCAGGTTCCTCTACTGTGTGAAAGAACTGTTGGTGGAAACTTTTGGGAGTAAGTACCCTTTAATCTTGCAGCAAAGCTGAAACAGAATTACATCTGTAAAATACTAGAGGCAAATTGTGCAGATATTTAGTGTTGTACAAGTTAATGTACTTTGTGCTCTTATTTTGCTCTCCATTTTAATGAGGTTATTCTGTTTAACATGTGTGGATGAAACTGTGACAGTGACAGTTCATCAATAATGTCTGAGGAATTAAACAGATGTGAATGAAACTTGGCATGTTTTTTATTTTGTTTTTTCTTACTCTGTGTTTGAGTAACTGGACATAGTAACTGATGGTAATGCCCTATGTGGTGCTATCAACTCTTCCACAGTCTCTTCCTTTCATGTCTTGGGTAAGCACAGGGAAACAGCTGAAACAGTGAGTTGTTTATTTGTTTTATATGCTCAGCATAGGGAAAACCTTCTACCTTTTTCAGCTGCTGCTTCTTCCTTGTCACAATTCCAAAGTGGTAAAGAATTCCTGGTAATTTCCTACAGAACATATGCTGATTAGGGCAGTGATGTAATTGCACTTCAATAAAAAAGCACTTCAGCTTTTGAATTTGAGCCTTGTTAAAGGGCAAGAAATGAGCATCTATCAGGCTTTTGCTAAATGGTCAGTACCATTTTGTGGAATCACTACACACCAAAGTGTGTTAGACTCTCAAGTAGGAGAAACTTGGCTGTAGTTTACCTTCAAATGCGAAGTTACTTCATGTTATGAAATAGTTTGCTTTTTTTTTTTAAATCTACATTGTGGTACAAAGTGCAAAAACAAAAACTTTTTTTGTAAAAAAGTAATCATTATGTTATCTGAAGGACTTAGCAGCTTCATCTATATCTAAAAAAAACTTCTTAAAAGATGTTTTGATTGTTGTGAGATTTATATTTGATTCACAGAGGTGATGTTAAAACCTGTTGCTTGTACCATTATGTATAGAAAAGGGGACCATATGATAATGAGCAGTGCTCACATTCTAGGTCCTTATGCAAAACACAGTGGGCTTTAGTTGGTTCTTTTCCTATAAGGAACTTGAGCCCAAAGTTGAAATTAAGGTGGATTTTTTTTTTTTGGTTGGATTTTCTGTATGTTTGCTAAGTCTCTGTAAAAGTAAATATTAAGTCTGTGGCTGTACTAAAGAATGTGTTGGTTTTAATTGGTTAAAAAACTGACCACTATGTTTTGACTCTATGCTCCTCATATCTAAGCATAAGTTTTCAGATCTAACAGAGGACCTTGCTCCTTCCTTAATGCTCTGCAGAAAACCTTAGTTCTTATACTTCTTTTTAAAACATCAGGCAAGAAGGTAAGTAGTAAATTGTATGGATATCTTCTTTTGTTCTTCTGTATTGTCCAGTGATAGAATATATATGAGGATAGTTCTGTATTGGATGGTGGGATCATCATGACTAAAACTAGAGATTTTGCTCTCTCTGCAGTAGCATGGTTGAGATATAAGAGGCTGCAGGTGAACTGTTTCAGAATTTTTTCTTTAACTTATGGGAGAGAACTTGGAAAATTCAGTTCCCTTTTCTTTCTATTGATGGTATGAGTTTTAAGCAATACATTTAGAGAACCAAAAATCTTCAGAGAATTACCATACCCAAGCCTGATCTTTTTAAAAAATAGCTTTTCATTGAAATGCCACAAGGGTGACATGACACTCCTTCCATTCAGAGTGTTAAAAGTTTAACTGTAAAGATGTAAACTTACTCTGTTGTTGTGGCTTTTCATTTACACAGAGAGGAAGGAAAGAAAGACTCTTCAGTTGATGTGTTTGTCATGCTTTTGCAGCAATTTGTCATCAGCAGGAATGCTTCTAGTTTCAAAAACTTGTGAAGCTTGTGTAAGGGTTTGAATGTTTTTTGCTGTTTGATTAACATGCAAATTTTGGATAGCAAAACAACTTGAAATTAGCTTACTTTGATTTGTTGGAACAACATGAATCACAGAATAGTGAGAAAAATATCTAATAAACTGTGTCTTCAAAAGGGGAAAGAATTGAGATATATAGATTTTAAATAAAAGTATTGTTTAGATCTAGCAACTTGATTTCAAATTAGTGCTAGTCTTAACTAGAGATAGTAGAGAGAGATAACAGGGAAAGATCCAGTATCCCTGGAAATTTTTCTTTTGACAGAAGGTGTCTTTTATGGCAGAAGAAAAAACTTCGGGGTGGTGTGGGTTATTTTGAAGGTCTGCTTAATTTGAAAAAAGTCCTGAATGGTTCTGTATATGAAGAAAGAGTGTGTAGGCTAGTGGCTGGGTCTTGTGCATGTAGTTTCTTTGGATTCAGACCAATACTTGATAGTTTTGCTTTAGCTCATGATAAAGTGTTGAAGACAAAATTCAAAGCTGGTCTATGATGGGAGGACTGAAAGGCCAGTATTCTCACTACCTTGTTAGACCCTCTGAAATTCATACATATGCTGTTGTTTGTCTTCTGATGAAATGAGAATTTGATATGTATACTGGAGCTCATTATCAAGGAAGCAAAACAGTAGCAGTAAAATGAGATGCCTTTTCTTTCCCATATTCTCATAACAGCACTATAGTGTGCTTTAATTCTCATGGCTTACAACCTTCTTATACCCCATTTATAAATATTATGCTAAAAATTACATTGACAAAATGAGGGTGGTTTGTCAGATGTGTAGTTGAAAAGTGAAGTTAAGGGTCCCCTATGTAATTTGTGGTGTGCTGTACTTACTGTGATAATAATCTGTGAGGCATTAGATAAAAGCTCGTAGGATATGCATACATACTAATTTTAGATTCCCTTGGAAAATGTAAACGTGTATATCATCTCAGTGGTTTTAACATTTATTCTGTTGGAGGTTTTCTCTGTACAAAGCGGTTGGCTGAACTTCTAAACTAGTCTTTAGGGAGGATCAAGAAATTTGATCTCTTTTCCAGTTTTGTGAATTGATGGCTTTAACCTTCCCTCCCCTCCCCCCATTGTTACTAAAAATTCCATTCACAGGCTTCAAGTATTCCTCGCTGAGTTTGTATTGTCTTTTATTTTAACAGTCTTCTTACAATCTCTCAAGTTCTCAAGTGTCACAGAAACTGTTTCCTGTGAAATGATACAGACTACACAGAGACAAAGCTTAAGTATAGAACCTGAAAATACAGAACTGTTTTTCCTTGGTTCTCCTTGTTTTCTGGTGGTGGGTTCAGCTGACAGGGTTGTTTTTGTGTATTTTTTTCCCAATTTTTGCTTTATTTTAAAATTTGTTTTTCCTACAAAATTTTGGTGAGCTCCATTTAAATATGCTGTACTTATACTATGGTAGGTCCATTCCAAAAGCACACAACTTTTAGTAGATTAAATTTTTAAAATGCAGAGGTTTTGGCCATTTTAGTATATTATTGGCTTGTTTTTTCTTATTATAGTAATAACACTATTTTATCTGTTTCTTCATGTTAGAACACTATGAAAAAGCAAAGCTGTTTTATTTATTCTCACCGTTCAGACAGGTAGTGTTACCAAATGTATCTTTTCCATAGTAATGGAACCTATTTTCTGCATTGAAGACAGGGTTCTGAGCAAGAGAAGTACTTTTATTTTGTTCACTGGAAGAGGCTTCTCTGAGGCTGGATCTGTTCAGTACCAGTGGGACTGTCTCTGCTAGCTGAATACTGGTTAGACAAGTTGAACAACCCCCTTAAAATTGGGTGGGGACTGTCTCTGGTCTGATGTCCTTGTCATCTTCAAGTTCTGCTGTGCTTTTTTTCTTCACCCTCAGTGAAAGAGTCAGGTTAGGGAACACTTAAATAACTTGTAAGTCCATGGGACTTGACAGGATGCTTCCATGGGTGCAGAGAGGACGGGTTCCATGATGGGTGTTCCATTCTTCCATAAGTTCTGATGTTACTGCAAAGCCATTTGTTGTTACCTTTAAGAGGTCTTATGGTCATTGGGAGGGGTTCTTGAGTAAGAGAAAGAACAAATATTAATTTTGTCATTAGGAAGGATGGGAGGAGAATCCAGGGAACTACAGGCTAGTCAGCCTCACTTCTGTCCATGGGAAGGTTGTACACCAGCTAATCCTGGAAAAATGTTTCCAAACATTTGAAGGACAGGAAGGTGAGTGACAGCAGTCAGAATGGCTTAATGAAGGGGAAATCACACTTCTGGAAGCTAATAACCTTTGCAATGGTGACTAGCTTGGTAGAGAGCAATGGGTGGTGTTTATCTTGACCTCAGCAAGACTTTTGACATTGTCTTCTCTGACATAGTCATGGAAAAGGTGACAAGTGTGTGTGGAGAAGTGACCAGTGGGGTGTATCCAGAGCTATCTGAATGGTCAGGCACAGGTCCTCAGGGATGCAATCAGTGGCACAAAGGCCATTTGGAAGAAGCTGTTACAGTGTACCCCAGGGTTCAGTACTGGAGCCTCTGCTGTTGAACATCTTCATTAAAGTCCTGGACAGTGGGGCAGAGTTTACCCTCAACAAATTTGCAGATAATACTGGTGCCTTGGGAAGGCTGACCTGAAACAGAGACTGGACATAACTAGAGAATAAGGTAGGTATTTATTGAAAGGCCTTTAGGGTACACCTTGGGCAGGACAGGGCCTGACCAGAGCTACACCCAAGGTGGACCCAAAATGGTCACAAAATGGCTGACAAAAATGGGTCACAAAATCGTACATTTTTATATATTTTGGTCCATTTGCATATTGGGGTTTAATTGTTTAATTACAGCTTTGGGTTGTGAGGTCCTGTCCTTCGTCCTTCTTTCAGTTCACTGTTGTTTATGTTTTTGGGCCTGAAAGTTGTCCTTGGTCTTCAGTGGGAAAGGAATTTGTTTTGTCTACCCATTCTGTGAGGAGAGCTAACTGACACTTAATATGAGGCTAAGAACTACACCCCTAGGCAGCAGAGAATCTGAAAAACATGAAAGCTGAAACTTGAGGCATCAATATAGGATAGGGAGAACAGGCTGATACACACACTTGATGTTTGTTCTGCTGTGTGGAAGAATGTGGATAGAGGATCCTCATGAAGCAAAGAAAAAGCATGAATGTTTTGGAATAGCAGCTGCATGTGCCAGCTACAGAGAAGGACCTGGGGTCCTGTTGAAAGGCAAGCCAACCATGAGCCAGCAATGCTGGCTTGTAAGGAATAAAGTGAAAATCTCTCTGGGGGGCAATCGGAAAAATGTTGCCAGCAGGTCAAGGGGAGTTCTGCTTTGTCCTGTATGCAGCCTTGGTGAGGCCTCCCTTGGAGGACTGTGTCACCCTTCCAGGATGTGTAACACTGTTTCAGGCTCCCTGATACAAGAAAGGGTGAGACTTGGTGGAGCGATCTCGGTAAAGGACCAGTATCTTTCCAATGGGCACAGGCTGGTACTTGGTTTAAGGTTCTAGGGAGGTGAAAGTTGGCCATTAGTCTTGGTTTGAAGTTTAAGGAAGTACAAGGTGGCCATTCATCTTTCAGAGTTATCTCTGAATGTTATACTTTAATTTTTCAGAAGGTCCTTTCCGAATTTAAATTTAGTAAGCCATTAACCTCACTTCTCATGTAGAATTGTGTGAAGGTGCAAATGATGAGGGAGACTTTAGTTTTGTTAGTACTGTTGATGGGACTAGAGAGTGTAGGTACAAGAGAACTGAAATCCCGAATGCTGTGATTGCATCTGCTTTCTCTGCCCTGCCATCTTGCAATATTTCACAAAGTGATTTCTTTTGCCCTGCCATCTATAGGCTCTTGTGTCCACTTATACAGACAGTGCAAGATTGCTTCCAGCTCATTTCTCACAACATTCACTTTTCCAATTCCTGTAGAGTATTGTGCTCTTCCGGAGATGCTCTGTGGCTATTTTTAGTGTTGTGTAAATGCTAGAGAGAGATGTTTTTAACTCTGTAAAGGTTTGATGAATACAATTAAAATTAGAAGAAATTCTGGGTCAAGAATGGTCTTTAAAAGGGACCATGAGTGATCAGGTGAAATATGTTTTTGTGTTACCAGTTTCTTCCAGACCTCAGTAGCCTTTGTTTTCATGATACATTTAAGGCCAGATTAAATACTTTTGCAAAGGAATTTGCTATTCTACTGTGTTATCAGAAGCAGTGCTGAAGACATGATACAAGTTTCTATAAAGCAGAAAGTAGTGAAAGTAGTCTGCTTACACTGTAAATTTTCCAGAGTTTGAGCTGGAAACTTTCTTACTTTATATTTAAAAATTTCTATTTTTATTTTAAATTTTGTTTTTAGTTTATTTGTAATTTGTTTTTAGTTTAGCTTATTTTTTAGTTTATTTTATTTTTAGTTTTAGTTTTAATTTTTTTTTTTAAGCTTTGTCTGAGCTAACTGTTTCTAGTGCTTTATTGTTGCCTGACATGGGGGAAAAATAGTCTAGGTCTGTCTTCATGTCTTACTCTTTTTCTTCATAATGCTTGTCAGCTCAACTGCTTCCTGGGATAGTGCTGCATTCAGGTGAGGTAGTACATACACATGATTCTGTCTGTAGTGGCTCTGCAGGTACCCTGTACTGAGTCTGGTATGTTACTGCGGTGTGTTCCCACTTTTTTGTGCTATGCAGAGATACAATCTGGAATAACAGATCCTTGCTGGGGTTCTGCATTGTTCTTAGCCTGTGTGTTCTTGGGCTTCACTGGTGGTTGGAAGATACTGCAAGTCTGCCTGCTGTGTGGAATTGCCCCAAAATAAAAGGCATGAAATCCATGACTGACATGACTGTGGTGGCAGCAGTCCCAAATTTAGCACAAATTGTGTGAAAATGAGCAAGCATTTTTTCCTGCCTGTCACCCTACCCCCGTAAATAAATAAATGAAAAAACCCCCCAAATATTAAAATAAATTAATTTTCACTGCAAGAAGTTACATAACTTTATTAAAATGTGACAAATTGTGTTTGTTAAAGCCAAGATGTACCCCCTAACAGTATTTCAGCTAGTTTGTTTATCTGGATCTCCTTGGTCTGTGTATTTCATTCCCTTGTTTTATGTGAAAACTGAGTGGTGGAGGTTTTAGTGTATGACCAAGCTTTGCAAATGAAACTTAAATGTTAGTAAGTTTGTTTGTCGCAGTAATAGTGAATAATGGTTACAGATAAGGTGAAAATTTTAATATTAAGATGATATTTGAGGAAGCACTTGGCTAAAGTAATCTGAAAGTTCATTAATAGAAGGGTGTTTTCTGCTTTTATATCATGTTGAATTCTATTTGTGTTATTGCTGGGAAAAAACCCCAGAATTCTACTTGCATTTTGGTTGTAATGGTTGTTCTTCCTGCTTAAAAAGTTAGTTTTTAAAACTGTATATTGTTTTTAAATGGCAGGGGAGAGAGAATAAAGTTGCTGGAGAGGCATCACTCTTGCATAGTTAGCACTGAAAATAGGGAAAAAATGGATTAGCATTTACAGTGTTACCTTTGTGTGATGCATCATCCTGCATGTTAAACTCTTTAGTTGCAATGATTAGGGTCTGATTCAGAAGTGTAGTAGAAATTGACAGGTTCAAGTGTTTGTCTAAGCCTTAAATTTTTCTTCTGATCTTCAGGACCGTGTGTCTGTCCACAGTCTGCTGTGATTGATACCTTGTGATCTGGTGGTGTTTTGGATTAACACATCTCTTTTCTTGCTGAAATTTTCCCGTTCAGATGTTCATAACCACTTTTTAAATACATCTTATGTCTTCATTTTGTGAGGCAACGTAAGCCAGATAGTTTCCTTAGACTTTTTGTGTCGCTCATCACTGAAATAATTTGTTATTGTGCCAAGTAAAATCTTGAATCTGTGTGCTGTTATTCTTACAAGTGTGATTTCACTTGTTCTGTGGGAATTTAAAAAAGAAAAATGTAGCAGTGTGGGGAAAATGGACTATAGTCTTTAATGTTTGGTTTCTTCATTAAATTTGGTAATCACAAGATGAACCAATGATATTTTTTGTAGCTTCACTTTTTGTTGTTTTTGCAGGTTTGGGTGTTGACGCTAGGTGTTGTTTCTTAGCCTTTTCCCAGAAATCTTGACTCCTAATTCATGCAGTTGTTTTCTGATTCCCTTTTCATAACATGTTATTTATTTTGGTAAAGTGGGGACAATACATAATTTTTTCCCAGGTGCTATCTAGACAACACAGATTTGTTTAGACTATATAGTGTTCTGCTGGTTTTCAACTGGTGAGAAATAGTTTCTGTCACAAAAGAACCTTGTTGACTCAATCATAAAAAAAGTCCAGCCCAACCTTTCCTGTGTAGTGGTTGAGTGTATTTGATGCAGTTGTTTTTATTTCAGCTGCAAATGTGACTCAAAGTAGATGACTGAATAATATTTACGAAAATTTCCTCACTGTACATCATCTGGAAGCAGCTGTTCATTATTCTTTGGCAGTCACTGCCTTTTTATTGAAGATCATATTTCACAAAATGATAGAATTAAATCTCATTTCATTGAATATGAGATTAATTACTGCATGTTACTTAAAGCAAAATTCTTTAGACTTCTTTCAGATCCCCTCCTCAAGATGTAAAACTTAAGAACAGGATTTCTTTCTTTGTTCTAAACTATTCCATTATCCACAACACATCAACACATTACTTTTATGTAAGTTCATGGGCTACTGAAGACTTTTTACTGAGGTCAGTAACATCACTACACATTACTTGGTCACAAGAGGCTATTGCTGAGATGAGACAATAGTTTGACCACTCTGACTAAAGATATTTAAATGTATTTGAGTGTTAATAGTATGAGGATAGCAGTATTTCAGTATCTTTTTCTTACCTTCCTACAACTGTGCAGCTCTGCTTCAGCAGCTGAGAGCCTGAGCCAAGTTAGTTTTTGCCAGTTTGATTGAAGAGTGCCAGATCTATTCCAATGGCAGGTGCTAATAGGGAACGGTGGCTTAAACATTCATGATAAATTTTGGGCCTGGTCTTTTAAAAGAGAGCTTCTGAAAGCCCAGGAATTGTCTGAATCTGTGGTGTTTACTGCACTAAGTTTACTTCTGATGGCTGTATTAGTGCTGGGAGTACATCAGCTGCTTTGTTAGTGTTACTGTTAGTGTTTGTATGGTGCGTAGGCAAGAGAGTAGGCTAGTGGACGTATGGTTTCATGTCAGTGTAATAGAAGCAATTTTATGCTACTGACTTTCATTCTATTCAAATATTTTAAATATTGCTTTTGTTTAATTTAAAAGTAGTAGATAGTATGTATGTGAATAAAGGTTGCAAATGCTTTGGTGGACACAATGCAGACACATCTCTGACTTTTTGGAATAGCTTAGGTAGGGGACCTGAGTAGTAGAGAAAGAAGGTAGAAGGAACCTTTTTAGTGGTTAGAATGTGTTGCAGAATAATTTCCTAGTTGTTGGTCTACCTTAAGTTGGAAAACAAGCAAGAAACACACTAGTGTTAGCCCCCAAGCTGATCACAGAGGGTTTAAGCATAGTAAATCCTCCCCGTAGCAGGAGAGGTGCCTTGCTGATATCCTGTTCTTATGCTTTCTGCTCTCAGTTTATCAAAAATACCTTTCTGAGAATGAAGAGTATCCTAGAGCTATCAAATGTGTGTCAGATCATCTGAACAGAGGTCATGATTATAGTAAATTTTTTTTTTCTATATAGAGCAAATTTGTTGGCCACATCTGAAAGCTAGCAGTGGTAAAAATGTTTATGAAACCTGGCAAAATATGGAACCAGCAACTTTCAGCTGAGTGGGCTGTGTCCTCCAAAATAGTTTTAAAATATTTTTTCCTGATCTGCCCTTTATTTTCCCAGTTTAATTATGGCTGGGNACTATTTGGAAGAATTAGCCCTAAAGGTTTGTCTTTTATGGGCTTACTAAAACTTAAGTATATATTCTGTTGCTGACTTTGTGCTCTGAGTGCTGTGTAGTTTTGGCCCAGGTCTCTGTCTTTACCATTTAAGTTTATTTCTTCCTAAGAAAAGGACTGACTCATCTCACAGAGCAGCACTATCAAAAAAAATTAGAGCTTTTTTAACTGAGAACATGAGGAAGATTGGAATCTGCTTCTAGAAAAAATTTTGCATGAAGATATAGGCAGCCAGTGTCAGTGAGCTGTGGGAAAAGGTCTTTTTACAAAATACCTTTCTAGTCCTTGGATACTTGGTGATCACCCAGTCTTTTGTGCAAAGGATAAAAGGTAAGGATGTTAGTGAGTTAAGAACAAACGCTTCTCATGGCAGTTGGATAAATAATGTTAGAAAGCTTGTCTGGTTTTCTAAAAACAGTAAGATAAATCTATTAAGTTACTTTGTTAGTGGATTTGCTGTCCTGCACTTAATAGTGCACCAATAACTTGGTGATACTTTGTGGAATCTTCATGTTCTTACTTGGTATAAACCTAATCTTGCTCACTGTTTTTCAGACTGTAAGTGCCTCAGTCTGAAGACTTTGTTGTTGTTGTGTCAGTCTTTCAGTACTGAAAAGATGTCATGATTCTTCTGCTTGGAGATGAGAGCTGTGTCTGAGTGAAGGGGAATAAATTTTTTTTCTTGCTGGAATTTGCTCAGATTTGTTGTTTCTTAATTTAACATCTCTTGGGTAATTTGTAAACATATGCCCTTTTGTATACTGTTGCTGAATGGGATGTATCAGTGAAAATGAATGTGGTTCCTTTTAGAAAGAGAAGCCATTTCTGTGATAGTTCATTGACTCCAGAATTTTGTTCATTTATATTTTACTAGTTTGATATAACTGGAAATACTTGGAAAATTTCTCTGGCTTTTTTGTTGATGTTGGTTTCGGACTGAGTTGAATGACTTCAGCAGTGTAATTTATAGTTAGTTATTTGGGTGAGACTTACCTTTAACCTTGTCCCTATTTAACTGTAATAATTGTGTGTCCTACCTTACAGTTGAACTATGGTATGTGAGGTACCCAAAAACTTAAATATGAGCTCACTAAAAAGAAACAGCAGCTCAACTAAGTACAGTTTTACACTGAGTTAAATCTAACAAATCTGTTAGACTTCCTTTTAGAAGCTGGAACAGTCTTGTCTGTCAAAGGAAATCTGCAGTAGCCTGCCATATTCTGATTCAGGCCAGAGAACTACCATAATTATGAGTTACCAAGTTCAGATTCCTCATCTCTTACTAATACATTACAGCAGCCATAGATTAAAGTGAACTGTATCTGTGCTCACTAACAGGTTTGTGTTCTGCTGTGCAGAGATGTGGAATTCACGTTTATTTGGGCCTCCCTGTGTAATGTGTGTGGGTGTTTATTATGCTTTCACTAGCTGGATTTCTAATAGCTTGTATATGATACTTAAAATATTTTTGAGTCATTGACTACTTTGCAGTGACTAGCTGCAGAGCATGATTCAGTTGCCCTAGTATAATTTGGGAAGTGTTTCATCCATTTCTTTCATGTCTGTGCTACAGTTCAGCTTCAGGTAGTATAGTTCATATTACCTTGTGTTCTCTTGCTTATTGAGAAATATTTTCTTACCTGTGAGAAGAGTGTAGGGTAGAAAAAGTATTCTTGTGTTTTAATTGTAAACAATTGCATTCTTTGGCCGATTTTCGAACTAGAGAATTTTACTGGATTTTGACACTCTGGCCATGTAGGCTGTTTCCATTGAAGGTAGAGACATTGTGAGGTTGTGATGCACCCAAATATCTAGGTTTTTCATAAGGAACTTTCATGTGGTTGCTGAGACTAACTGCTAGGGATTAATTTAAAAAAGTCAGCTTTCTAGGAAGCCAATAAAATAGCTTGCAAAATCCTTTCTAGATAGTACCAGAAAGTATTTCAGCAACCTAATTTTGCTGTAGTTTTCTGGATCAGGCCTTATGCAAGATGTTTCATTGCATTTATAAGAGGAAATCAAGAAATGTTATATTTTCATGGTTCCTGTGATATGTTCAATTTACGTGACACTTCTGTAATAAAAGCACAGATTGGATGCTGTAAATGAGATGAGGATAGCTAGATTCTAAACCTGTTTGGTGAAGAAAATAATATGAGAAAAGAGAAGGGAAATACTGAACAAAAGACAACATGTGTAATCCCCTTGTAACATAAGCATCTGAAAGGACTCATTTCTTTTCTTCTGATTACAGGGACTTGCCATGAGGTGCTAAGCCTTTTTTCATTGATTCGGAGAGATTGGACCTAAATGGCGCAGCATGACTTTGCTCCAGCCTGGCTTAATTTTCCTACTCCACCATCATCAACAAAGGTATGTTTTGTATTGTTCTTTTGAAAAGACACTCTCATTATTAGGGAAGTCTAAATGTTGTAATTACAGTAAAAATGCAAATCTCTTCATGAATACTGTGATGACAGATGACTCCTGTAGTTTTTTGCTTGAGCAGCTTAATTCATGGAAAGAAGTGCATGCCTGGCCTTGGCTGTGGTTGGTGGAAGATTGCCTTCATCGGATGTTTAAAATAATTATTGTGTTCCATACTACAAGTACCAAGACCAAGCATATACTTGATGTTCTTGCTTCTGATTTTTAATGGTGTCCTGTAAATTTCACAGTAGTATTAGTCTGTCATCCAAGTGATTAAAACTACGCTTTTTTTAGACTTTCAGAAATGCCTCTGCATTTGATAGTGGAATGCTTGTTGCTACTGGTTGAGTGTGGTGCTTTCATGCTGTTAGGCATCTTCACCCTAGTTGTTTTATGTAGGCTACTGTTAAATTAAATAGTGGGGCAGCTTGGAAATAATAATCTCTTAATTGCTAGAATTTGTAAATATTTCTAAAAGTCTTGAGTATGTGTATCTCAGAAATGTTTTTTCCTGGCCTATCTTTCTACCCTTTCTAAATTTGTGCAAATGCAGAAGCAGGGTCAGCATTGGATATTAAAACTCCTGTCATCTGCTTCCCTATTTGTAGATCTGTCTTCATTATAATAGTTTGAATTCAATATTTATATCTGCTGCTATGAGAATTGCTTTGCTTTAATATATAACCTTTGTGCAGTCTTTCATGTCCATGGAAAATGCTTAGCCTTGAGAAACTTACGGCAGTAGGCTTGTGGTATTGTTAAATGCACAGATAGATGGCAGTGTTAGTTAGTTGTGTTCCTAATGCTTTGATTCTGTATGTCTACACAAACATAAACACATTATTTTAGTCAGGTCAATGAATGCCCTTATTTATATCACTCTGTTTATGTCTCTTCTACCCTGACCTAGCTAGATTCTTTGTTTAGTATAATCTGTTTCTGGGAATATAAAGCCTATCTGTTCCGGGATACATAGTGTCTGAAAATCCAAATTATGAAGCAGTCTTTCTGTTTTCTTTCTCTGTGATTTCTGGTGCATTCGATTCTTGTGATCTGATTTTTTTCAATGTAATGTGTTTTAAATTGGAAAAATATTTGAGGCTTCATTTGATATGGTGTCACAATTGTAAAACAATCTTCACTACTTATTTAGAGAGTGTGCTGCAAGAGCTTCACCTGCATGTTGTATTTGCCAGTATAGCAGGATAAAAGTAAGTTCCAGAAGTACTCTAGTAGAAAATATCTGAGGTATGGCTTGTATTTGTCACCTAATTTCTGAATTGTGAGAAATTTCATTGCAAGTTTTTGGCTAGTATTCTCTTCCATGATTCTTTGCCTCATGGAGTGTAGTTAGATTTTCTTCTCTTTCAAAAGTTCCCTGTTGTATGCTTACTGCGTTGTAATATTTGTGTGTCATTGTTGAAATGTGCCTTATTTCCCTGTATTACCTACTCCCTCAATGATGAGCATTCAGTGATATACAGCATGTTTGGATATTAAGTGCTTGAAAAGTCTGTTTGTAGAATAAGACATGTGATTCCTCCACAAGACAGATTACAGGTTTTGTGGCCCCCTGTCCCCTCTATTTCCTAAAATAGATTTATTTTCTGCTGTATATCAAAAAAGTGGAAGAGAACAGCAGATAAGAGGAATGGAGATGAGGAGGAAGGCAAGGTGTCTCGTGTTTCATGCAGAATGGAGCTGGGATGTGGCTGTGGTATCAACAACATTTAGACTTGAGAAGTAGAAACTGAGCTCTACTTGGTCAATTTTTATATTCTTGAAGTGTAATCACTTTCAGGTCTTAACACCCTGGTTTTTTCCTTGAGCCCTTGGTAACTAAGATTTTTGTCCTTACATAGCTCAAGGCTGGCATTATAGAAACCTGCATCCAGGAAGCTGTGATTGTGAATGAGCTTTTTAATGTGACATCCAGATTACAGTTTGATGGAAATCCATCTCATCTATTGCTGCTGATTTCCTTTTAACATCAAGCTTTTTTCTCATCTCTCTGTCAATTACACAGCAAAATCCACCTGTTACTCAGTGGGTTTTGTTCAGGTCTGGAACTAACATGTTTGTGTCAGTGCAATATTGCAGATGGGCAAGTGGAATGGGAAGGTGTTGTGAATAGTGAAACCATCTTGGGGTATGGACAAAACTTTTAAGAAAGCATTGCTGTAAAAAGGGTATGGGGACATTGCAGATGGATAGAGTCAATTTTGCAAGTTCACTTTTACTTCTTGTTAAGCAATTAGACTTCCTGTATTTCTTAAAATCTGTTGTTTTTATCCCTTTTCCTTGATTAGCTGAACCGAGTCATAATTTCTCAATTTACAGAGGTTGCCAATAAATTCCTTTTTATTGCAAAGCTCACAGTCATCTCTGCCTCGAGAGCTTTGTAGATGGGTACCTCCATCATGTGGGGAAAAATGCAAACTGCATGATCTTTGCACACTCTTTAGCAGTGTTAGATTCATTATAGCATGTACAACTCAAACAGGATACATAAAATGCTGTCGGTTTTACTTTGTTGAAATGTTGTTTGTTTTGCAGTTAATCCAAAAAAATGACAGGTAAATTCCAAAAGCAATATTAAGAGGTTGTTGTAGGTAAATGAGCACGTGAAGCATCTTCTAAAATTTCACCTAAGATTGTCAGATCTAGCACTTTCTGAAGTTTTTGGCAGCTTAGTCAAAATCTTTTGTAGGATTTTCTTTCACTTTAATATTTAGATTAATTTGGTAATTTTTGAAGTACTTTTTTTAATACTTTTTTGCAGTTTTCTTGTTTTGCTCGCTCCGAGGAGAGTTTGTCAAATAATTCATGTCACAGGTCTTAGATTGAGAGGGTAGTCCCTGTAGATTTGACTTCTGTGCAATTTAAAAAGTACATGCATTGATTTTTAAATATGTACTTATTTGAGTTTGAATTTTAAGCAGTGAATATTGAACAGCACCTTGAGCTCTACAGTGGCATTTTCCATAGAACTTTGGCTATCTTTTTTTGTGTGTGTGATTTTTCTCTGTGAGGTAGGTGGGAAAAAGGAAGTAACTTTAAAGGTACACCCAGAGAGAAGTTATGAGGAAGACATGGGTTGTGTGAGGCAAGATGTTTTTTGGTTTAGTCCTTTTGGGTATGAATTCTAGTCAGGATGTGGTTTGATTCTTGATGCTATTCTCAAGATAAGATTTTAGTTACCTTTTTAAGTTATAATGACAAGATTAATTAATTAGGCTTTATTTGGGTATAACTGCCTTGGGTAGAAGTGATTCTGTGCTTTCTCTAGAATGCATGTATGTAGTCTCTGAAAATCCAGATTAAGATCCCAGACTTCTTTTCTGCCTTTCAAATTGTGATCTTCTGTCCTTTCTTACCTTTTTTAAAGTTTTTTTTTCCTTCTGCTGCAACACATGTCACTTGTGCTCTGTTTTGCTGCCAAAACCAAGTAGATGCTTTTTTACCTTGTCACAGACATGTGACTTAAAGGCTGTTTCAGTGTCCTGGAGCAGAAGATGCATCTTCCACTTGGTTAGCCTGAGATGGTGACACAGGTCTGAATGTGAGGACTGCTGCATTGTCTGTCATTCAAAGCTCTTGTAAGAATGAATTGTATTTACTGTGAACAATGTGCATGTTACAGTTCTGATGCTTAAGTTTTGTTATTAATCAGATCTCTGGTCTACCACTTACTCTTCTTTACAGTCATCGCTGAATTTTGAGAAACATTCTGAAAATTTTTCATGGACAGAGAATCGTTGTGAAGCAAATCGCAGAAGACACAATTCTTCAGAGGGTTTTGATCCTAACAGTGGAAGGGCAAATGGAGGTATAATTTATGGAACACTGTGAATGTGTTTGCATCATTTCTTTGTAGCACTAGCTAGAAAGGAAGTCTGATGATAGCTCATCCATGCTAAACTCTTTTTCTGCAGTGAAAGAATGATAATGGAAAGACACATCTGGGAGAGGGTGCGAGCACTAAGGGTTGCTTAAAGTAATGTGATTACAGGTGTATTTCTGTCTTGAGTAGAGTAAGTGTGTTAAGTTGATACTCTAGCCAACAGCATATAAATGAGCAGCCAGAAAAAGAGGTTGACTTGTTGTAACATTGGCTGGCTATTTTCTTTCTCTGGCACTGTTTTGTAAGGTTCTTCCCTGCTGCTTATGCAAATGAAAACTTGTTTCCTTTGCTGCTGTATCCCAGTATATAGAGCTTATGGTTTACCTTTTATAACAATTCTGCAGAGTAAAATATTCTTTTAAGATAGTTTGTAATTATGTTTCTTTAAAATTTAAAAATAAAGGGCATTTCGGGCGAAAAGAGAGGAATGGTTGGCGCTCACAAGGCAGAAGTGGTCCAGAAAATATAAACCATCGTGGAGGGTACCATGGAGGCGGTTCCCGTACTCGTAGCAGCACCTTCCATTGTGGAAAAGGTCAGGGACTGCATGAAGACAGTGTACTTGATAATGAAACCCGCAAAAAGGAAGACAAAGAAGTACTCAACCAGTTTGAGGCTGAGGATTTTGTAAGTAAATTTTAATTACAATTAAGAAGGTTTCATTTTGTCTGCAAGTCCCATTTTGTCCACTACAAATCACATGTTTGTCATATAGGGAATTTTCTGTAGGTAAAGGGAGCGTTAGTAGTTTGTTCTTTAACTTGTTTCTCATTTTATATCCAGATTTTGTCACTATATGGTTATTATTGTTACTTGTGCATTTAAGTGAAACTACAGTTGGATTCCTGTCTGCTGTGGTATGTGTATGTATTAAATTCTACACAGTTACCTCATTGAAATCTGAAATAGTAACAAAATAATCTTCATGCCTGTGGCCTTCTGAGATCCCATGCTTCAACCCAAATTAGGATGTAAGGGGAAGGGTGATCTTAGTTTTTGAAGAAATATGCATTGCTGTTTTTTGCTTTCTCTGAGCAGTTCATGTACTGACATGGGCTGTTGCCTGAGGTATTTTGTTGAAGAGAAACAAGAAGTGAGCATTGATGTGTTTGGTTCATGGGGGAGGTGTCTGTCAGCAGAGGTCATGCTGCTGGTGTTACTGTGATTCTTTATTTCATTAATCTCACAATTGAAGAATTACTTTTTTAATAATGACAAAACTTTCTTTCAGCCATCTTTAAACCCTGAATATGAGAGGGTACCAAACCAGAATAAATCTCCAGCTGCGGGTGTGTGGGGTGAGTACTTTTGATGTTTTTAAGTGCAAAAATGTAGCAGGGATCTGAAGTTGTTTTATTTGAAATGCAAGCCTCTGTTTAGAATTTTAAAGGTAGAGGTTGAGAAGACTTCAATATTATTACAATGTACGTATCTTTTTTTTTAAGGATAACACTTCCATATGACTATCAATCAGCTAGTCTGTAGATGCAGCCACAACTACTGTTCTTTTCCAGAGCAAGTATACATCTCTTTTTTGTATAGATGTCAAGAAATCTTCACCTCTGTTTTCAAGAGGAAGTGCAATGAAGGTTGGTCACCTAAATTGATGGTGTTGATTGCTAGGTGAAGGCTTTGTAAAAGAATACTTCTGACTGATTAGATGTGTTGGAAGAATTTGGAGACAAACCTGGGAGAGCTGAAAGGATAGGTTAGCTTGCAGAGATTTAAGGTTACTTTCTGGAAGCAAATGTCTCATGTTGGTTGTGTCTGTGTGTTATTTGTATGACAAATACAATTCTGAGCATGGGCATTGAGCAGACTTGTAGTTGGGATTGGTTTCTTATCCTCACCTGGTTTTGTTTGGCTATCACTTAACAATTCTAGTGGGCATTATCACCGCCTCTAAGAAGGTGATAGCAGGTGTTTTAAAGTAATAAATGTACTCAAAATGAGAGCATTTCTCTTTATTTAAAAAAAATAATTAGACATGAAGACTTGTCTACTTAAACTGATGCTAATACTGAGATTTTAAAGGTATTTTAATTTGCTGTTTTTTTCTCATACTTAACTGGTATTTTTTGCACACTAAAGTAACACTAGATATAGGCCAACCCTTCAGTATAAATATCTAATTGCTGTAAACCTTTGCACCATCGTAAATAATTGGACAGCTTTCTGGTTTTGTATTATTAGCAGCTTTCATGTGATAATCTATCTTTCAGTAAGTGTCTTGTTTTGTAATTGAAAAACTGAAATTAAGGCTGATATTATTTCATTTAGAAGGAAACAATATTCAGGACAGAGGACTGTTACAATTCTTCTAGTATCTGTTAAAAATGCAGGCATCTCCTAGATTCCATTTTACTTCGTGTACATGTGATGGGAGCCTCTGAGTATTCTTAACAATCTTGTCATGAGGTTTAATGAGAATGAAGGCTACAGTTATGATAACTATTTTGTAACATCTACCTGCTAAACAAAGCAAAAGTTATGTATGTTTTTAAGAGGGGGGTTTTTTGGGTTGGTTTGTTTGTTTTTTTGACAGAGGATATAGTGACAATGTGAAGTAGAATTGCTTGCGGGGAGAGGACATAATCCTTGAAGAGGCTCTTAACTCAGTGTTGGATGCGTGTACAAGAAATATTTTTTTTCCCCTTTTTGGCCATTTTAGAACTGTTTTTAATAGGTGTTCCTTAACACTGCTAAATGTCAGTTTCTCTGGTTTGACAGCTGTGTGTCTCCTAGTTTGTGCTCCAGTGAACATGAAAATTTTGTCCTGTTGTGTCCATCTGAAGCACAGAGCTGGAGAAACTGGTCATTGTCATGGTCTTACATGTAGTGCACCTCTTGGCTAATGTTTATAGAACCTCAGTGCAGAGCTCTAAACTGAGTTGTCGATAAATGTATAGCTAATTATTCTTTAGGAAACCTTGAGAGGAATGTGAAAGCCATAATCTCTTTTGAAGTTTGGGTAACTATCAACAACTAACAGGATTTTGATTTTAGATTTGCTATGCAGCAGTCTCTAGAACTGGGTCGTAGACTTCTTTGAAGAATGTTTTCTTTCAAAAAGTGCAATTCCTGCATCACCAAATGAAATATTTTTAAAATTATGATTGTAGAAAGTGGAACAGAACCCGTGTTTTTCCAGGTTTGCACAATATGTTATTTGTGGAACTGGTACTGATTTGAGTTCCTGATTTCTGCCTGTTTCCTCTGGATCATATGGCTGTCCAGTACCTTATCAACTAAAAACTAGTGAGATTGTGTACACAGGCACATGCACACATCTTAATACATACACACTTCTTTTTTTCTTCCAGAGTACCCTTTAAATCCTAAATCTAGATCTCAGAGAATGCTGGTCATTAAAAAAGGCAATACGAAAGAGCTGCAGATATCTGGATTCCCAGTAGTGGGAAGTCTTCACTCACAGCCAGTAAGGAATGGCACTGGCACAAGTGTTTATAAAGGATTAGTTCCCAAACCTGTCACTCCACCTGCAAAGGTGAGTATTGGATACCAGTGTTATGAAAAACATGCCTACAAAAATCATGCTGTAATTCTGAAATTTTGTTCCTGAGAATACTGTTCCTAGATTATCATGTATTCAAGTTCCTGTATTATCAGGTATTCAACACTTGCAAAATGCAACACACCCCAAAAATAAATAGAAACAATATTTTTCCATTTTTATTTTTAAATTATAATTTAGTCTCTCTCTGCTTCTCATCTAGCACTTTCCAGAAGTGCTGCAGCTGTACAAGTGAGAGTAAAAATGATGTTTTTAACTTAGGGAATAGCAGTCCCTTTTGTATATATGATTTTAACAGAACAAAGTTAGATACATAGTGGAGAGGTATAGTCAGCATAATAATACCTTCAGAACTTGTCTCAGTTATAGACAGAGGTTATAACCTATTAGTGTCTCTCTGGTCTCTTTACAAGTGCAACTTACCATGTGCATAATCACAGAATATTCTGAGTTAGAAGGGACCCACAAGAGTCACTGAGGTCAGCTCTTAAGTGAATGGTCCATATAGACCTCAAACCCATGACCCTGGCATTATTAGTGCCAGGCTCTAACCAACTGGGCTGTTCTCACTGGCTTAATCTATTTTTTTGTTTCAGAAATTTTTCTGTTCTCTTGAGAGCATATAATGGATTAATTCTTAACTCTGTAACATTTTGAATCTAAAATAACACTTTCAGCTGTTGAAGTCCCATATTTCATTTTCAGTACCTCTAATATAAGGATCTTAATTGTTTTGAAATTTTAGTCTTTATGTAAACAGCGTATACAGTACTCATGAGCAGATGAATTGCTCATAAGCAGCCTCTTTTCCACAAGAAAACAGATGTTTGCACTACATTAAGGTTGCAGTTATGATTTGTTTTGCTTAATTATTTTTCTGAAGATTCTTGAAAAGAATCCTTTCGTAGTTAATGACTCTTTACATCTGTTAATATTTCTGTCTAGCCCACACAGTGGAAAAGCCAAGCAAAAGAAAATAAACTTGGGAATGTGTTTCCTCATGAATCTGCATATGGTGTTGGGAATTTCAGTCCTTTCAAATCAACTGTCAAGGCGCTTGCTGTAACACAAAATTCAGTTAAAGAGGTAAGGTAGTAGCTGTAGTTAAATCTGTAAAACATTTAAAATGTTTACGTGAGAATGGTCAGTAAATTTTATGCAGAATTGTATTAAATGTGGTGTTTTGGAACTTAATGTGTGAGAAAGATGGAAAGCACATCACCAGCCTTAAAGTATGGCACAGTTTCCTTTTTAAGTTTGATTTAGAATAAAAATCCACATTAGGAAGTACAGCCTGATACATTCAGACTTCAAAACTGCTAAAGGTACTATTACATGTTTCAGAAGGCCTACTGTTCATTAACAGTGCTCCATAAACTGCATCTCTGGGTTTACATCTGCACAATGTATTTTTCAAAACACAGATCTTCCCTCTGCTTTTCACTGTGAATATATGTGAAACCTGAAACAACAGATCAATTAATTAATCTTTAATTAATTTTTTTTCTAAATTGAAACACTTCTAACATTCTTTATTTTTCTGACTTCCTACACTAGTGTAATCGGTCAAATTCTTCATCCCCTGTTGACAAATCTGGTCAGCCTCGTTTAACAAAGTTGACAAGAATGCGGACTGATAAAAAGAGTGAATTTTTAAAAGCATTGAAAAGTGATAGAGTGAAAGAGGAACATGAAGATGGGAATCATCATGGTCAAGAGAAGGTAATTTTTCTCATACTTACTGTAGAATCCAGTAGATTTCAGATAAACTATAAACTACATTTTATTTTGCTGTTAAGTAATGGTCAGCTGTTAAGTAATGGTCTTGGATCTCTAAATGAAAGAAGGGAATTACCTTTTGATGAATTTAAAAACATTGTTCCAAGTACTATTCTTCCTCTAGTGCTGCTTTGTAGTTTCTTTTTTGTCTTTCTGCAGTATCTGTTAGTGCATGTTCATGACATTGGTACTTGTGTGTCTTTATCAGCAATAAAAAGGATAATTAGGCTTAGTAAACTAACATAATCATAGATGAATTTATGTTGGAAAAGACCTTTGGGATCATCAAGTCCAACAATTAATTCAATACTGTCAAGTCTGCAAGTAAACCATGTATTCAAGTGTCAAATCCACATGTCTTTCAAATACCTCCAGGGATGGTGACTTGGCCACATCCATGAGCAGCCCATTCCAGTGCTTGACTACCCTTCCTGTGAAGGTCTTCCTGGGTTGGAACTCTTTCCCCCCCTCCATCACCGCCCCCATCACCTGAATCTTCCCTGATACAACTTGAGGCCATTTCTTGTGTCCTATCACAGTGTTGGCCAGCCCCCACCTGGCCACAACATCCTTTCAGGCAGTTGTGAAGAGTGATAAGACCTCCCCTGAACCTCCTTTTATGCAGGATAAACACCCCCAGCTCCCTCAGATGCCCCTCACAGGACTGGTGCTCCAGACCCTTCCCCAGCTCCATTCCCCTTCTCTGGACTCTCTCCAGCACCTCAGTGTCTTTCTTGCACTGAGGGCCCAGAACTGGACACAGCACTCGAGGTGTGGCCTCACCAGTGCCCAGCACAGGGGGACAATCCCTGCCCTGGCCCTGCTGCCCACACCATTGCTGATCCAGGCCAGGATGCCATTGGCCTTCTTGGCCCCCTGGGCACACCCTGGCTCATGTTCAACCACTACCACCAGGTTCTTTTCTACTGGCCACTTTCCAGCCATTTTGCCCCAGCCTGTGGCACTGCCTGGGCTTGTTGTGACCCAAGGGCAGGACCTGGGACTGGGCCTTGTTGAACCTCACACCATTGGCCTCAGACCATGGTCCAGCCTGTCCAGATCGCTCTGCAGAGCCTTCCTGCTCTCCAGCAGACCAACACTCCCACTCAAATTGGTTTTGCCTGCAAATGGACTGAGAGTACACCTCATCCAGATCATTGATAAAGATATTAAACAGAACTGCCCCCAGTACTGAACCCTGGGGAACCCCACCCATGACCAGCCATCAGCTGAATATAACTCCACTCACTACCACTCTCTGGGCTCAGCCATCCAGGCAGTTTTTACCCAGTGAGGAGCACACCTCTCCAAGCCATGGGCTGCCACCTTCTGCAACAGAATTCTCTGGGAAACCGTGTTGAAGAAAGGCCCAAAGGTTCAAAGAGAAAACATCCTCCACCTTTCCTTCATCCACTAAGCAGGTCACCTGATCATAGAAGGAGATCAGGTTGGCCAAGCAGCACCTGTCTTTCCCAAACCTGTGCTGGCTGGCCCTGATCCCATGGTTGTCCTGCTTGTGCTGTCTGATGGCACAGTGCCACAGGTGCCCCATGACCTTCCTTGGTACCATGGCCATTCTAACAGGCCTGTAACTCCCTGGAATCTCCTTCCAACCCTTTTTGCCAATGGGTTTCACGTTTGCCAACCTTCAGTTGCCGGGGACGTCTCTGGTAATCCAGGACTGCTGGTAAATGATGGGAAGTGGCTCAGTGAGCTGCCAGCTCCTTCTGTATACTCTTGTATGAATCCCACCTGGCCCCAACTTGTGGAGGGCAGTGTTTCATACCTTGGCTGCTAGTTATCCTATAAAACAAAAAAGTTGGTTCTGCTTCTCAAACCCTTTCCTTTCTAATTAGTGTTTAGGTAGCCAGAAGTTCTCTGATTTTGGTCTAATCATGGGAGCAATAGCTCAATATATGCATAAACCACTGGTTTTTACTAATTGAGAACTTGAAGGCCTATAATGGCTGTGTATAATATGCATCAGGTTTCTTTCAGTTTGCACTGATTTATGCAGTGCTTGATTGATACTAGAGAATATTTGTGTCAAATGCTACCAGCCATCGACAAGTTATAATAGTCCAAGTGAAGATAAGTATTTTATTATTCAGAATGAGGTGATTACAAGCCTGTTTGCTGTTAATGAGTGGTTTAAAATGTCTTATTAAAACAAAAAATCCCATAAATTACAAATCAGCCAGATAAACAAGTGATTTTGAGGGAGATATTAGGTTTCTGAGATATCAAAAGGAAACAGTGCCAGCGTACATTGTTCATAACAGTGAGACTGACTTTTCTGACTCTGATGCTATTTCAGGCAAAATGCAATTTGCTGTAATGGGACTGTATTACTTAGCTGTATGTGTGAGCTAAAAAATGCCTGCATATTTTCATTAGGTGTTCACTGACTGAGTGCCCTGAGATGGATATCGGGGGTAGCTTTGTTTGTGTGTTCAGGAAATACACAAAGATTTTGATTTAAGATTAGAAAGATATTAGGAACCATCTAGAGATTCAGAATTATGAAATAATGAGGTAAATTGTACTCAGCAGCTGAATCACACTTGGAAGTAGTTGCTTTGCACCATGTATTAGAATTTCTTAATAAGTTTATAAATTTTTCTTTTTATTATGTGGCATATTCTTCAGGCATAAATTGTGACAGCTGAGTGTGTTTACTGGGATATGTGTTCTTAACATTATTTTGCTGGTTATTCTAAAATTTCTGAAAGCAGACAACATGTGAGTGGGAGGGAAATGATGATGGCCTTGATCCTGTGCTCTGAAGTATGATTTCTTACAGGTGCAGAAGATTGCATGATTTCCTTCTGCTACGGGTAATGCTGTTATATGCCCAGTTTAGGGATTTTGTTGTTGAAAAGGTGTTAACTAGATAATGATTGTACTCTTGTTTTTGCAGTTGGTCACACTTCTGAGGCTATTTGGCTCATTCATAAATAAGAATTACTGGTTGCTGAATGAGTAGAGTAGAAAGAAATAACTCCTGTTTTTAGGCTAAAGACCTTTTAATCTTTGAGTGAACAGTCTGCTTTCTAAATAAACTTTCTTCCTGGTTTGTATTTCATAGCTAATAATTTACAGTTGCTGTTCACAACAGTCTGAGAAGTTGGGATTGAGTGCATGCGTGTAAGTGAACTTGTCTGAATTTAAAGAGCAGCATGCAGTCTTTCTGAATTCATGGCAGAGAATTTGCCATTTGAGGTATGGATGTTGTGACCTGTCCCTAAGACTAAGTCAGCTTGAGAACTCATATACTTTCAGACTTCTCCTCACACATGCAGCTCTGATATTTAATTAGGACTGTTAAAAAAATCAACAGCCTGTTATTTCTGTAAGTATGAAGGACAGCTGAAGTATGTTGGAATTTTAAGATGTGTGAAACTTTGCAGAAAAAAAAATGGGGAAAAGCATGTGAGTTGCTTTCTGCAATACTCTATTCAATATTTTCATTGACGACATGGATGAGACTATTATATCCTTCATTAGTAAATTTGCAGACAACACTAACCTGGGAGCGTGTGTCGACTGCTTGGAAGATAGGATGGCTCTGCAGAGAGACATGAAACAATTGGATGGAGGGGCTGCATCCAATGGGATGAAGTTTAGTATGTCCAAGTGCTGAGTCCAAGTCTGAGTGCATTTTGGCCACAATAACCCCCTGCAATGTTACAGGCTGGGGACAGTGTGGCTGGACAGTGGCCAGGCAGAAAGGGACCTGGGGATACTGGTGACAGCAGCTGAACATGAGGCAGCAGTGTGCCCAGGTGGCCAAGAAGGCCAATGGCATCCTGGCCTGTATGAGGAATGGTGTGGCCAGCAGGAGCAGGGAGGTCACTCTTCCCCTGTACTCAGCATTGGTGAGGCCACACCTTGAGTGCTGTGTCCAGTTCTGGACCCCTCAGTTCAGGAAGGATGTTGAGATGCTTGAGCATGTCCAGAGGAGGGCTACAAAGCTGGTGAAGGGCTTGGAAAACAAGCCTTATGAAGAATGTCTGAGGGAGCTGGGGTTGTTTAGCCTGGAGAAAAGGAGACTCAGAGGTGATCTTATCACTCTCTATAACTTCCTGAAGGGTAGCTGTAGACAGCTGGGAGTTGGTCTCTTTCTCCAGGCAGCAACTGACAGAACAAGAGGACACAGCACAAGCTGCGTCAGGGGAAATACAGGTTGGATATTAGGAAGAAGTTTTTCACTGAAAGAATGATTGAATATTGGAATAGTCTGCCCAGGGAGGTGGTGGATTCACCATCCCTGGATGTGTTTAAAAAAAAGACTGGATGTGGCACTTGACACCATAATCTAGTTGAGGTCTTAGGACTGGGTTGGACTGGATGATCTTGAAGGTCTCTTCCAACCTACACATTCTGTGATTCTGTGATTACTTAATCAGTAGCGTATCTTAGGAATTCTGTAGTATGCAGGTATTGCAAATGCCAGAGGGGTGAAGACAGTTACCCGTGAAGTACAGAGTCTCTCCATTTAAACTTAATTTAAACTAAACAGAATCACTGAATTGCAGCGCTCCTGGGTATTTACTTGTGGATGGAATTCACTTTTACATTTTCTAATGTAAAATCATTTTTTTATTTAGGATGATGAATCCTTCAACTTGCATAACAGCAACAGTCCTCATTGTGAGAGAGATATAAATCGAAACTTTGAAAATGAGATTCTGCAAGAGAATGGCAATGCTTCAATTACGCCTCAGCAGATCATTCAGTCTTCAGCTTTCCCTCAGGCAAATGTTCTTTCAAGCTCACTTGAGGCAGAGCATAGGTATGTACTTTACAAAACATAAAGAGTGTTCCTTCATGGTAACTGAGGATGTTCATAAATTCTTACTGGTTCACAAGTCAGAATCTGAAAACTGAGAACACATAAAATGTTTCTTGAGTAATGTCAAATTTATCTTTTAGACATGTACTAATTTAACATGAGATATACTTTGTTTCTTAGACCCGTGTACTGACTTGGGTCCAATTTTTAGTAAAGAAAGTTTATTTCTTAGTATCATCCCTCTGATTTTGGTCTAGGTGTCTGGGAGGAGCAATGTGTGTAATTGCTGTTTGTATTAATAATATTTTAAATGCTGCATTTTATATAAAACTCGGGTGAGCTTTTCATCATTATTAAAGCAATTCATTATTTTTGAAGCTGACTTGTTTACATTATTAGTGATATCACAAGACAGTCCACTGGAAGGTGAGAAAGCAATTTCATGGAAAGCATTGAAGTGATTCTATTATCCCAGTAAAGCAGCTGGTAGATTTGTAGCAGTTGGATATGAGAAGGATTCTGCTGGAAAATCACAACCCAGTCTGGAAATTAGCTAGTCATGAACTCTGTCAGATTCTAGTGATTTCTGGCAACATTAGAGAATTGCAGTGATAGATTAGACAGATTTTTTTTTTTGGTGATGGAGTCTATACATTGGACTAGACAACTCTTCATTTTGTAATGCCTGTAAAACTTTCATTTCCTCCTATTCCTCGTAAGTATGAAGAATACAAAGCACCCTGCTCTGTTCCTTTTTTTCCACCATTGGCTTTGGAAACAGAAAGCCTTGGCCTAGTCTTAGGAGTAGGAGCATTGCTGCCCTAAGTGACACCACCTGGGATGAGTTCTGTCACTGGAGTGTTGTGGATGGTGGCAGGCTCCTCAGGAGGTGCAGATGGCAGGAGAAGTGGGGGAGTGGTGTTGTATCTAATGGATGGGGTAGAATATATGGAGCTTGCAGATGGTGATCCATGGTTAAGGGCCGCTGGATAAGGATTAAGGAGCAAACAAAAAAAGATGTCATTGTTGGAGTCTTTTGTAGGCCACCTACCCAGGATGATGACACTGACTTGTCCTTTAAGGACCACCTCTAAATCAATGGCTGCTGTCCTAGTGGTGGACTTCAACTTGCCAGATATTAACTTGGAGTACCATGTTGTGGGGGTTTTAGGTTGAAACCGGCCAGAAACACCAATTTAGTGTAGTGGGTTTGGTTCACCAATTTTTCGTTTCCTGGCTAAGGCACCAAATAATGTGGTGGGTTGAGCCCACACTAGAATTACTTACTATTTTTCTGCTGTGAGATAGGATTAGGAGAAGAGCAAAGCAGGCTCAAGCTTTAAAGGGTATAAAGAAAGCTTTATTAACAAAACTACAAGAAAAAGAAAATTTAGTAAGAATTAGAATAAAACCTTCAGAACACTTTTCTTCCCCCTACAACTTTCTTTTCTTTCCCACTGACAACATGCAGAGACAAAACCTGGGACTTAGGTCAGCTTACTACTTCTAAAGTAGTCTTTCATCAGTTCTTTTAGGGAGAGAAGTCTCTTTTGCTTTGTCATGGAGACTCCTCCACAAGAAAACAATTCTCTTGTGGCTTCAATTCTTATGAATAGCAGCTGCCTGGAAATGTGCATTCATGAAGTCCCTCCCACCTCATGCAGCCTTCCCACAGCTGTGTTTATGGGCCATGTCAAACTCATGAGGTACTATTTTAAGGATGAGCTGTTTAAAAGCAAAAGTTCTCTTCACCTGTCTCTGAGATCATCTTCATCTCTAGGAACAGAGGTCTTCTTCCTTAGGGGCAGAGGGTCTTTCATCACTTTTCTCTCTCTGTTTAAGCTCTTCATGAGATCATACCTATTTCAATGGCCGCTTGCTTCAACACAAATGCCTTTGCTTATGTCTGCAATTTGAACACTCCATCTGCCCATACTGTTTCCATGAATTAAAGGGATATTTTAGTGTATTAAGTCCATCACCATGGCCTTGCAAAAGAATTTCAGCCTAAGACTAAGGCATCTTCTCATTTTCTTCCCATCTGGAACATGACTTTCTTCACTGTCCTTGGTGTCTTCATGTTGTTTCTCCATGTGTCTTCACTCTGTCCTTTTCTCTCACTCAAGAGAATCAATGTCCTGCAAGTTTCGTCTATGCAATGGAGAGTTAATATCTTGCCTGTGGCCTGTAGATGGTCAGGATGGTTTGCAGTAGCTGAAGCAGTCATGATGGTGGATTTCAGGCTGCACTGGGGGCTATGCCAGGATCTCAGGGCTCTGTCTGGCCAGGGCTGTGGTAGAGGCAGGGCCTGGTCCCGCCAGGCCCGCGCTGGAGGGGTGGAGCCGGCCCAGCAGCAGGATATTAACAGCTGCTGGGGCCTGGCCCGGCTGGGATGGGGCCCCTCAGCTCCCCTTCCCCTGCACGGCAGCCACTGGAGTCTGGCCTGATTGGGATGGGACCCCTCGGCCTCCCTTCCCCCTGCATGGCAGCCACTGGAGCCTGCCCAGCCCGGACAGAGCCTGGTGGACTCCCCAGGAAGGGCCTGGCCCCTTGGCAGGGCCTGCCTGGCCCAGCCACATGGAGGGGGCCTGGCCAGCCTGTTGCCTGTTCCCAGGGTGGAAGCAAAGAGAGCTTTCCCAGGGTTTGCTCAATTTTTAACAAGTGTGTTCACTGAGGCGTGTTCAGCTTCCTAGTGGTTTAACAAGGTGTCAGTATGCAAAACTAGTCACTGATTGGTTTTGTCAGGCACAGAGGAGACTCTTACCAGCTCCTCTTAGAAAAAATAATTTCCATGGGTGGCTTCTTTCCTCCTCACTAAAAGTCAATGCAAAACCAACACACACAGACATGTGAAAACTACAAAAATGTTGCTTGCCATTGTAGGGAGAAAATCTGTGACTTTCAGAAAGAGAGAATATTCTTCATCTAGAGTATAGTTGGCTACTGGAATAGGATTGCCAGGCCACTGATCATAACACAAAGCCTGACAGAGTTCAAGAAGTGTTTGAGCAGTGCTCTCAGTCACAGGGTGTGGTTCTTGGGGTTGTTCTGTGCAGGGCCAGGAGCTGGATGCCGAATTCCCTGTAAGCCTCTTCCAACTCAGGATATTCTGGGAGTCTGTGAAATCTTTGGCCACTAGAGGCTATGATTTTTTGACTGGAAGATGGGAGTCAAATCTGAGATTTTCAATTCAAATTACTTTAAATAGCCTTGTTAGGATTTCTGGGCAAATATCTTTCTTTTGTGGTCTCCCAGAGAGGCTGTGTGTCCATACTGCCCTAGCCCTTTGGCTGTGAGTTCAGCATGCATGTGGACAGATGTTATGGTTAGCCTTTTTGTGAAAAATTGTACTTTGGGTCGCCACTTCCAGGTTACTTTTGCATACCTAGTAACAGTATAGGCACATTTGGTACAAAAGAGCTTCCTTCCTGCTGGGGAAGTTTCCAACATGCAGCAATCCTGTTGGTATCAAGTTTGCTAATCCAAAGTAATTCTTTGTTGTTCACACTTTTAACCATTGGTGTTAATTTAAAGGGACAGTGGTGCTGCTAACATTGCAGAACGTGGCTTTAAAGTTCGTTAGCCATTACCCTAAATTTAACTTACTTTATCAGGAGCTCTGTAACTATTTACTTCACTGAATGCAGTGTTAATGTCTGAGCTTGCTTGCAGTAAAACTTTTAAACTCAACTGTCATTGAACTGCATTTGGCATTGTGTTTTTCTGTACAATGTGTTCTGTTAGAGTTTTGGATGACTTGCATATATTTTGACTGCATCGTGATGATTTGATTTTTCCTGCCTGTTACACTTTCCAATTTGGTCCAAATGCAACAGGGGATACAATGTCCATTTCTGTAATTGTCCTGCTGACTTTTTTGTTAAGCATAGTGCTTTTCTCCTACAATTCCAGGCTTTTGTTATGGTTCTAAAAATGGTCATTGGTGGCTTTGGTTACCTGCGAATTTGCCCAGTGCACATCCACTGTACTGGGATATAGAGTTCTTTGTGGGAGGGTTGTGTTGAAGGGCATTTTTGCTGATGTCTGCCTAAATGAAGCGCCTGGTATATGCTATCAGCTGTGAGTTTTCCCCTTTTTTAATATGTTCACTGTTTTTTAGCTCTTAAGTGTCAGCGTTGGTACGCATTTTAGAAACCTCTTTATTTTTTGTGAAATAGCTTTAGTCTGCTTTAATGTTTAAGGTCAAAAGATACCTGGTTTGCCTGAAAAAGGTGCTAATCCTTTTGGCAAAAACTTTGCAGCAAGCAAACTTAATAACTTCACTGTTAAATGTCACCGTGTCTTCACCCTCAGATAACCCCTGTTTTCACAGCATCTTCAAATGTAAAACCACTTTCTTCCTGCTGAGATACTGCCATACATCTTTTGAAACTAGCCAAAATGTGCTGATTATTGCATCTTTGTATATCTCAAGCTTAGTTACAAGGGGAGTCTTTCTTCTCCTCCTTTCTTCCCCTGATCCCAATATTCACTCCTAGCTGTTTGAGCTGAAATACCAGTATGTACTGTTAGTGGAGACTGAGTTGTGACGAAGCCTGATACAGCTCTTGACATTAGCATGTGGTATAAAAAAGAAATCACATGAGGCTATTGCATCCTGAATTGGTTTCCATCGAGGGACACCACCAATATTCCTCATCCTTTGCTCTGCTTTGCTATTCAGGAATAACCTGCAGACCCCCTCAGTGTCTTTGTCTCTTCATACTGTTCTCAGGGGAGTACATTGCTGCTTCACTAACAGTTATAAGTTATGTTAAGAAAAAATATTGTTCTGACGCAGATCACTTGCCTTAGAATGAAGGTATAATTTTCACCAAGTGTAGTGGTAGAATAGGGTCATCTTTGAGAGACCTGAGAACTCAGCTTCTGTGCTTTACATACCTTTTACAAGACTTCGAACTCACACTTACATAAGCGTTTGTTTAAAAAAAATACAGGCTGATTAATTAATGCATTTGTTACAGGTCTTTAGACCTGTGTGTAGGCAGAGCTTGAAATGTCTGTGTAGCAACTTCCTTAATGTTGTTCTTCTTAATTTAAAGATTGTTAAAGGAGATGGGCTGGCAGGAAGACAGTGAAAATGATGAAACATGTGCTCCACTAACTGAGGATGAGATGAGGGAGTTCCAAGTCATTAGTGAGCAGGTAAGACTAAGTTAATTTGCCATTATAAACCTTTAGTTGGTTACTCTGGTTGGATCTGCAGTAATTTTGATCATTAAGGACATTACTGTTCCACTACCATTTCAGTGCTGTGCTTTTGGAGGTATAGTTGGTTCAAAAAAAATAGGATACCAATGCTGACTGTAGCTCAGACCTATTCACAAAAGTATCAAGGGAAGAGTAGGGGGTACTTAAGTAGTTTCAGTATTGGTGGTGGTACAAGTGCACAGGCTTTCAAGCTCCTCAGCTTAGCCTAAGGAAAGAGTCTTCTTTCAAGGTTTTTATGCAGCTTCCTTGCTATGAGAGCTGCATTTTCTTTATTGGGAATTGAGAGACATTTAATTTACTAGTAACAAAGTATGAAAAGGCAATCTAGACTTGATTTTTCTTTTTTTTTTTTTTTTAANTTTTTTTTAAATTAGAAGTGTCAAGTATACCTGATGGGGTCAGTGAGAAGTAGTCAGAAAGTAAACTAGTGTGGGGTGCTAAATCTGAACATTTGGTATTTCCATTATTTCCATGCCTAGCCATGCACATACTGAATAGAGAATTTCGAATATTAAACTTCCAAGTGCTTATCTTAGTGCATACCTTCTGCATGATATTGAAAATGCAGTAATTCCTTTTTTTTTTTGCAGAATCAGCTATTTCCTTTCTCTTCAGTGTCTTTGACTTTACAATTGCTGGGATACCCATTCCTCTCTGCAGCAACTCTTCTGAGCCCCTTCCCTGTTTCCCCTTGCCCTTCTTAGCACAGATGTTTGCAGCACTGTGGGAAAGGGGACTTGATTGCAAGGAGAAACCATTTGTGAGGAGGGATCTCTGGGGCAAGATGTGTGGGGACATAGGTGAGAACAGGGTGTGCTCTGAGCGACTGCAGGAGTTCAGCACTGCTGGAGACACTGGGATACAGGTGGCTGGCCAAGGTGAAGGCTTGCAGGGGAATTTTCCTTTCTTTGTACAAGTGAAAAGCTGTGGATCCAACATAGCCCAGTAGTGAAGATGCTAAGAGTGTTGAATTACAACAGGTTGTTGTCTCTAAATGTGTCATGTTTTCACATTTCAGTTACAAAAAAATGGCCTTCGGAAAAATGGCATTTTGAAGAATGGCCTCATCTGCAATTTTAAATTTAGCTCCTGGAAAAACAGCACTTTCAAACCTGCTCTGGAGAATGAGGATTCAGAGACAAGCAGCAGTGATACATCAGATGATGATGATGTGTGAAGACTTCTGTAACACCTGTAGAAGCCCATTTGTTCTTGTGAAGATTTGGGGATGTTTTGTCCAAAAACAAAAAATATAAATTATTTAGTAACATGGCCTCTACAGGAGAAATGATGGGACTTACCTCTGTAGGAAGCAAGGAATGTTTTGTTGGGTGTGTTGAAACTCACTATAATTTCTCTGTAGATGAATGTTGTAGAATGAGGCCTTGGGTTGACCCAGCATTGACTTCCCTCATTGAAGCATTTCTGACTAGCAATGTGACAATGTTACAAATCAGATTTTCTCACTTAATAATAAAAGCAAAGAATTGTGTCATGTCTTGCAAAACTTCTGTCTTAAAATGTCTAAGGAGAAAAAGGGCAACTTGACACAGTGTTTTTCTTGCCAAGTCATTTCTTTCTTACAGTGGAAATCAACGAGTCCACTTAGTACGCAAAAAGGCCAATGTAGCATGTTGACTAAAATGAGCAAAGTGCACTAAAACTCCTTTCCTTAACTGGGCTGTTGAACTGTTCTACAAATAACTGCTCTTTAGCCATTTGTAGTGTTGTCGTTGTTATTAATGGCAAAAGACCCTGATGTTACAGTTCCAAATTTCTAGAAATAACTTTTAAATTGAAAGCTTTAAGAGGTATAGCAAGACCCTTATTCTCAGTGACTTGTGAGAGAATAAGCAGTTTGATTGTACTGTTCAACATGCAGAGAAATCATTACACTGACTGGATTTGTCCACTACATGGGAAATAAACTGATTTACTGAGTACTGTCTCAGTGCATAGCATCATGGGTGTTGTTTTTAAAACTGCTAGGTTTGTTTGCATTTGTATTACTTGTACTCTGGCAGCAATGCAGTTGTGCATTTCAGAACAAGGTAAAAATGCTTTCATCACCAGAAGTAGCTGCAGAAGTATACGTGTGCAATAACCCCCTGTTTTGCTTACTCTGTGTCAGACTTTTTCTTTACAATCTCACATTTAAAAACCAATATTGTATTACTTATAATTTTATTTGGTTTATTTTAGTTCTTTAAATATTTTCCACAGTTGTACAAGCTGTGTAGCATTAATTCGTAAGCACAACTGCTCTTGGGGATATCACATATGTTTATAATATAGCATATATATATATATAGACACTTCTCTGGCAAGAGGTTTTTGAATTCTACTACTTCTTATAGTAAATTATTTGCAGTTTAGAACTTGAAAGCAAAAATATTTGTAAAGTTGAGATTCTGTCTGTATTTCTTTAGGAAAATACTTTTTTTATAAGGTGGCATTAATTGTGGGCCAAAATTGCTATGTTTCTCTTTCTTATTTATTGTTAATTTAAATAGGTATTTCTTTTCAAGAGGTTAGTTCTTGTATTAGAAGAGGCTTGCAAATATTGATGCAGTTAATTTTCGCATGGTGTATTGAAATACTCCATTTCTAATCTCAATTTAAGGGGATAAAAATGTTTCTTCTTTAAAAACAAAACCATATCTGTAATGATGTTTTTCCTACCTGCATGCCTTATACACCTTTCTCCTTTCCTGAATTTTTTTTACAGACTTTGACACCTGGGTGTGGTTTGTTCACTTTTTGGTTTTCACATACTATCATCAGGATTTTCTGCCTATCCTAATTATGTAGTGATATGTGGATGCACTATCTTAATACTAAGTGAAAATGGTTTTGCCTTGGCATTTCTCATTGTGGGGCGTAGGCTTTCTTGCCTTCTTTTAGTTTAGTAATAAGTGTCGCCTCAGTAATTAAGTCTCTGAGAAGTTAATATAATTGTAGAAGAGCTGTGTTAAAATTGTATAGACTGGAAATTTACAAGTTGCAATTGAGAACATTCTCTTTAGAGGAAGCAGAAGTACTAGTCTTACTTGTTACTTCTTTTTTGCTAGTTTATATCCTGAAACTGGAGGTGCTGACTATAATGAGCTGTGGGCAAAGAAGGTAGCAGGAATTGGGCAGTGGTTTGCTTTGTAGAGTGAAACACTTTTACAGCCTTTGTAACTTCTCTGTGTGTGGTTTCTCTTCTTATGTCTGCAGATATTTGTGGATTAATTTCTGGTCCTGTACTGATGGTTGGCTCTGCCAGTTCAGAGACCCCTCAGAGGTCTGTGTTGCCCCTGGCTTAAATGGCTACCTGCCTGCTCTGTTATTTCTGTTCACCCTTCATGGCAGTGTGGGAATGGAAGAGATTTGTTATTTCTATTGAGGAACTGGATTCACTTATGTTACATTTACTTACGACAAAGCTGAGTAGAGTATCTGTCATCTGTGTCACCTTAAGAAAGTCTTAGTCACTCACTGTGGGAACTTTTTAGGTCTTTATTTTCCTGGGAATTGTCACTCAAAACAATCTTTGGCTTTTGCAGTATACTTCATAAAATGTATTAAAGTATTTTATTGTATGGTTCCCCTTTTTTTTCAGTGCTTGATGATGTAGAGAAGAATTAAATCTGATTCTCTAGTATTTAACAATGCAACTTTATCCATTTTGGACTTTGTTCCTTTCCCAGGGCAATTCAAGTAATGATGCATTGACCTTTTTTTTCTCTCATACGTAAACCATGATCCATTTCCAGAATAAGTCCTCTTTTGTTTTTCTGCTTGAGCAGGCATCTGCCTTAAAGAATTGAGAAGCTGGTGACTAAGCTTAGTTTGTCAGTGCTGGGCTGACAGAGCTTGACTTCAGTGATGGTAATCACAGGTGGCTGCATGCACACATGATTTGAAGTCACTACCATTTCTCTCCATCTTCCTGCCTTTATTGGGAGAGAACCATGTATTCCTGGCTCCCTGTTCCAACCCTCTTCAAAAGCAAACAGGAGGAATGATCAGTCACTCTCTCATTTTTCTGATCAGCTGTTGATGGAGAATGTACTCTCTGCCTGCTGCTGGCACAGAGGGTGCCTGAGTTTATGCTGGGGAGCTGAGGATCCTTTACCTCATCCAGAATGACCAGAGGCGTCCCTCACTGACTTGTACAGGGCCTTTCTCTCTCTTGAGATGTAAGAGAAGCTAGTTATCTTTGCTGAAAAGGGTGTTAAAGCTACAGTGAAGTTGTCCACTGATCAATATTGGACCCAATCAAGAGTCTGAATAAGATTTTAATGGTCATCCTAGTCTTTGAGAAATGTTACCAAGTATGAAAGAAATTAATTTTTGTTCCCCTATGCAGTTGCCTGTGGGGGAAAAACATGGTTTTAGATGGGGACCTCAACTTTAGTATTTCTTTTTAAAAGAATAGCAGTTTTTCAGTAAATACATGCAAACTGCTGGTTGCTAGAAACTGGAAAGAGTTTAGTCAAGGATGCCTTTGTTTTTCCATTATCTGTTTTCTGCTAGGCAGCAGCTGAGGCAATTTACTTAGCTGCAGGGAACTTTTGATCTTATTAAGGATTATTGCACTTGAGCACCAAGGGTTCCTAGCTCATTAGGATAATAAATATGTTGACTAACCGGTCATCTTTCTTCATGCTGTTGTTCTTGGTCATCAGTGAGTTTTACTGCAAACTGAATGTGTTTTGTTTTGTAGCCTGGATCTCTCTGCCTCCTTCATTAGAGGTACTTGGAAATGCATTTGCTAAACCAGCTGTGGCGGTGATCTGTAGGGCAGTCTGGCTCTGGATGGGCCACAGGGCAGTGACAAAAACTCTTCTGTCTTAGGAGGGTTGCGCTTCCTTTAGAGATGTGTAAGCAGATTCTGAGGTCTGTCTCTTACTGGGTTGCCATCTGGGAGAGATCTTGAGACTAAAGACAAACTCATTCCTTCAACCAGTGGATCAGTAAGAGTCTACTGCTCTGTTACTGAGTTCAGTGTCCACCACAGTCTGCTTCCATTGCAGACCCTTGTGCAGATCCCATCATCTGCTGGATGTGGGAGGTCTTACAGGTCTCTCCTATAGCAGCATGCCTTCCTTAAATTCCTGAAAAGCTAGCTGACAGTAAGCTTGCTGTGTAGACTTCATTATTCCTGGATATTCTTAGTATGCAGCTATTTATTTCCCTGGTACTAGCATGATTTTTGAAGAGAAATGGCATTCCATACCTACAGAACAAGTGCTCATTTAGTTTTGTCTCCTATGCAGATGAAAGATACAGCTTTGAAGTGAAAGAGTATTTTTGGTAACTGATGATTGCTGATGTCCAGACAGGCATCTGCTTAACAGTCTGGTGGAGCTTAGGTCAATATGGGAGAACTTGAGTTCCCCTTAGAAGATGTGGGGAAAGAACTCTTTCTGTGAGTACTAAGCAAGGCACTACTGAGTTTCAGCTTGGGAAGCAAAGGGAAACAAACTCCATTCTGCCAGGAAGTGTCAGATTTGAGAACTGTTGAGAGCTTGGACCAGCCTGGTGGCCTGAGCTATTCCATTTTGCTAGACTGGTGGTGTGCTGTCCTGAGTTGTGATCTTCAAAGGCTGTAGATTCTGAAACAGAGCTGTGCCTTAGGTACCAGCACAGGGCTCTTGGCTGGCTCTGAACCCAAAGAGTACCCAGTGTTGCCGTAGTGTTTTCAGAGTTGGGTCAGGGAAGGTGGTACAGGTTTTTCTCCAGTCAGCTACTCGGTGTAGCCAGTACAGGAGATTATGTGCAACTCTGATCCTGCTTATTCCAGCGTGGTGGCTTTATTATTGTGGCTTCCTTATTCCTTTTGTATGATAGCTTCAAGTCTCAGGGCTCTGTGCTATTGTAATACTTGTGTATTCCATCTGCCATTGCTTTCTGCTGAAGACTGCTGAAGTGGAACCATTTTTAGCAAGTCAAGGAGCATCCTGTCAGGGCTTAAGTGACTCATGGATAGGTGAAAAATAAGAGCTTTGAGTTGTTTAGCCTACATGTGCACACACTGTGTTGTGTAGATGTGTTCTGTTAGAATTTGAATGTAATACAAGGGGATATTGTAGAATTGTTAGCAGTAACTTATTTTCTGTGCTTGCCATTTGTGCTTGGTTGGTGTTACTGGTGCCTTTTGTCATGAGTATCACATTTTTTCCTGCTTTAAATTATAACCAGGCTGAAGGGTGTCTTCCTCAATGACTGGGTTATTTTTTTATGTTCTTACAGCGTTGCTTTAGGTAACAACTCATGCTGTTTGAAAGGGTAATGAAAATGAAAGCTGTCTGAGATGAGCTGGTCTGTAAGGAAGTGACATACTCTATAAGCAGCCTGCTGAGTCAAGCCACTGTATGCAAAACTTCATTACCAAGAGCCGAAAAATACTTCTGTCTACATTGGAATGCTGTTTCAAATAGAAGCTCAAGTATGAATGTAAATTACACAGAAATTTTACTAAATCCTCACATGAACATTTTTCTTTGCTTCAGTTTCTTGTATTGTCCACCTCTAAAGTGGGCATGCACAAATAATCTTTGTACTGAATAAATACATTTTCATAATTCAGATAAATAATTACTTATTCTGAAAATGGAAATTGTAAGTATGTTAATGTTCCAGATAAACTATAGTATTATTTAATTTTTCATCTTTCATTTTATAAACTGCTGGAAAACAAGCACATTGTTGTAGATTAAACTGGTAGTACTGGCTGTGGTTATGTTTACCTTATGTTTCCACTGGAAGAATCTGTTCCTGGTCACTTACTGCTGAATATACTGTGGGACAAGTTTTCCCTGGCTGACCAAGCTCCTCAGCATGCAGCTGCAGGCTGGCAGAGCCCAGCAGGTGTGCTGAAGGCAGATGCAGTTGTGGAGAACTCGGTGGCAAAAGAGGGAAAAATATTTCAGTGATAAGGGTGGATGGGAACAAACAAGTCACATCATTTTGAAAAACTGAGTTCTGCGACAAGTTTGTAGTGGTCATGTAGCTGGGAAGTGAGTCTTACTGATGCCAGTGAAGTGTTCCTCTCTGCCTGTTAGTGACTGGTTTTGTGTTAGATTACAGTGAACATTTGTTAGATGTGATGATTCCAGATTATGCTGTTTCATTGTAAAAAAGTTAATGTCTTCACTGGTTTGTGCAGAAGTTTGATGTGGTTCTCTTAGTTTTTGTTCCTTTTTTTTGATTAGTGTTGAGAAAACAAGCTGGTTGGGACATGCCAGGTTTAGCAATGAGCAAGCAAGATCCTGATTTTAGTGGATGTTCGTGCAAATTCTTACCTTAACCTTGGTAGTTTACTTGAAGAAAATGGACCATACTGCTGGCTAATCACAAGGATACAAAGGTTAAGTTAATGTTGAAGGACTTGGCACAGGAGTACCAGAGGAGGGAAGTAGTTCTGTGTTTTGTGCATGGCATGGATGATTAGTTAAGTAACCAAATAATGCATTAGGCCTGTGTCCTGCCAGGTGAGTCGTATGTGCGTATGCAGTTAAAAACTTAACAGTAACACATGCCTGCAGGGACTTGAAGGTTGCATGTGCTTGTGCTTCGTGGCCTTCAGCAAGGTTCTCCATTTATAATCTTGACCTTGATTTTCTTGGAATATCTTTCTTACACAACTTAGCAAGTCACAGAATCACTAGGTTGAAAGAGATCTTCAAGATCATTGAGTCCAACCCATGCCCTAACAGCTCAACTAAACCATGGCACTGAGTGCCACATCCAGTCTTTTTTTAACACATCCAGGAATGGTGACTCCACCACCTCCCTGCGCACACAATTCCAGTACTTTATCACTCTTTCTGTAGAGTTTTTTTCCTAATAATCAACCTGTATTTCCCTTGACACAGCTTAAGCCTGTGTCCTCTCATTCTGTTAGTTGCTGCCTGGAGAAAGAGACCAACCTCCACCTCACTACACTCACCTTTCAGGAAGCTGTAGAGAGTGATAAGGTCACCTCTGAGTCTCCTTCAGGCTAAACAACCCCAGCTCCCCCAGTTGTTCCTCAAAGGGCTTGTGCTCCAAGCCCCTCACCAGCCTTGTTGCCTCCTCTGGATGCACTCAAGCATCCCAACGTCCTTCGTAAACTGAGGGCCCAGAACTGGACGCAGCACTCAATGTGTGGCCTGACCAGTGCTGAGTACAGGGGAACAAGGATCTCCCTGCTCCTGCTGGCCACACCATTCCTGATCCAGGCCAGGATGCCATTGGCCTTCTTGGCCACCTGGGCACACTGCTTCCTCATGTTCAGCTGCTGACCAGTACCCGCAGGTCCCTTTCCTCCTGGGCACTGTCCAGCCACACTGTCCCCAGTGTCCCTGTAACATTGCAGGGGGTTATTGTGGCCAAAATGCACTCGGCACTTGGACTGATTAAACTTCATCTTACTGGATTCTACCTATCCATCCAACCGTTCCATGTCTCTCTGTAGAGCCCTCCTACTTTCCAACAGATTGCCACACTCCCAGCTTAGTGTCATCTGCAAATTTACTAATGGAAGACTCAATACCCTCATCCATGTCATCAATAGAGATTAAACAAAACTGGCCCCAGCACAGACCCCTGACGGACACCACTGGTGACTGTCCCCAGCTGGATGCAGCACCATTCACCACCAACCTCTGGGCCTGGCCCTCCAGCCAGTTCCTAACCCAGCAAAGAGTTCTCCTGTCCAAACCCCAGACTGCCAGCTTTCCCAGGAGTGTGCTGTGGGAGACAGTGCCAAAGGCTTTGCTGCAGTCCAAATAGACAATATTCACAGCCCTTCCTGCATCCACCAGGCAGCTCATCTGGTCATGAAAGGAGACCAGGTTGGCCAAACATGACCTACCCCTCCTAAACCCGTGCTGGCTGGGTCTGATACCCTGGCCATCCTGTAGGTACTGTGTGATGACACTCAGTATAAACTGTTCCATTACCTTACTTGGGTACTGAGGTAGTGCTAACTGGCCTATAATTACCAGGATCCTCCTTCCCACCATTTTTGTGAATGGGAGTCACATTGGCCAGCTTCCAGTCATGTGGAACCTCACCAGTGAGCCAGGACTGTTGGTAGATGATGGAGAGCGACTTCTCAAGCTCATCTGCCAGCTCCCTCATCACCTTCGGATGGATCCCATCTGGTCACATGGATTTATGAACATCCAAGTGGCTCAGCAGTTCTCTCATTGCCTCCTCCTGGATAACAGGTGCTCCCTGACACCATCTACCAACCCAATATGACAATTACCCTGAGGGCTAGCCATCTTCCCGCTAAAGTCTGAGGCTAAGAAGCTGTTAAGCACTTCTGCCTTCTCATCTGCAGTTACAAAGTTCCCTCCTGCATCCAATAAATAACAAAGGTGGGTCTTACCCTTCCTTTTACCGTTAATATATTTGTAGAAACATTTCTTATGATCCTTTACAATGTTTCCAAATTAAGTTTGAGCTTTGGCCTCCTTAATTTTTTTCATCCATGCTCTAGCAGTCCCTTTAAATACTTCCTGTGAGACCTGATCCTCCTTCCAGAGATCCTCTATTTCTAAGTTCCTTCAAAACCTTGTTGCCCATCCAGGCTGGACATTTGCCTCGTTGACTCATCTTTCAGCACACAGGGACAGTCTCTTCCTGTGCCCTCAAAATCTCTGTTTTGAAGTGTGCCCACCTTTCCTTTTAAGGACTGCTTCCCAAGGAACTGTCAAAATAAGGCTCCTGAATAGGCTAAAGTCTACCCTCCAGAAGTCCAATGTAGAAATCTTACTGATTTTTAATGTTCCTCCTGATTGCACCAAATATCGAGAACCCTATAATTTCATTATCACTGTGCCCCAAGCGGCCTCCAACCACCACGTCTCCCACCAGCCCATCTTTATTTGCAAACAACAGGTCTAACATAGTCCCTCCCCTGATGGGCTCCTACAACAGCTGCAAAACAAGTTTTCCTTCACACACTCTAAGAACTTCCTGGACTGCCTTTTTTTCTGCAGTGTTAAGTTCCTAGCAGATGTCTAGAAAGTAAAAATTAACAAGAACAAGGGCTGGTGATCCTGAAACATTCTCCAGCTGCCTACAAAATAAAATGTCCGCCTCTTCTTCCTGGTTGGTGGACAATGGCATCCAGGAGGATGTCAGCCTTGTTGGCCTTCCTCTGAATTCTTACTCATTCAACTTCATTGTCATTAGTTTCAATACATCAAAAGCCTCCCTGATATGAAGGGCCACCCCTTCGCCTCTATCTCCCTTTCCTGTCTCTCCTGAAGAGCTTGTAGCCATCCAGTGCAGTGCTCCAGCTCTGTGAATTTTCTCACCACATTTCCATGATGGTGACTGCATCACAGCTCTGCTGTTGCACCCTGACTTCCAGCTCCTCTTGTTTGTTACCCATGCTGCCTGCATTGGTATACATGCACCTCAGCTGGGCTACTGATTTAAGCCCTAACTCAGGCCTACCACCCTTGGGCTGCTTCCAGGCAGCCCAGCTGCATCACCTTCCCCCTTCAAACCTAGTTTAAAGCCCTCTCACACGTGGTCCTGATGTTAGTTCCCTGTCCTATGAGTGGAAAAATTAAGACTGAATTAGAGATGAGAAAAAAGCTGGAACTTGTGTGTAATTGTTAAGGTGTTTTTAGGAGCAGACACAATTCTGTGGGGTCTGAGGTTCAGAGGGCATCCTCCAAGTAACCCAGGATGTAGGAGTGTGCCTATCTAAAAGATGCATCACTGCTAGATTAGGGTAGGAGGAGGGAGAGAGGCCAGAGCTCTCTGAGGAGGGGGAACTGGTACTTGACTGAAATGGAGTAAAAAAAAAATGCAGTCTTGCCTAGGTCAACACTGAGCGTAGGTTAATTTAGCTTAAATATAGGTTTAATATATGTTAAACCTTCATTTTTCTTCACCTTTTGGTTTGGGTTGTATTTTTGGGGGTTTGCTTGTGTTTGGGGTTTTGTATTTGTTTGTGGGTTTTTTGTTTGTTTTTATTTGTGGGGTTTTTGTTTGTTTGTTCTGTTTATATTTTTTTTCCCTGGGATGTTATTTTCTTGGTTTGCCTTTGAATTTTTGGCTGCTATTAAAACTTCTGAAAGGCAGATGGCCTTACCTTTGAGTTTTTTGTAGATTTTGTGATGCAGAGACACCCAACTGGTAGCAAAAGGACCTGCCCAGAAGCTGCTGTTTGGACTGAGGCAGAAGGACGTAGACAGGACACCTTCATGCACTAGGACTCATTGGCTTCTTTCCCCTATGCCCAAAGATGGGTAGCAGCTACAGGTAGAGCTGGCTTCAAGGAGTGAGAGTAAGAGATAAGGGTGGAGCAGAATCTGCACTAATGAGGAGTGGAAATAAAGATAACCAAGGGTGAAGAGGACTCTGGAGAGGCATAGCTCCCATGTCTGGGTGGTGAAAACAGCTGGGGAAAATGAAGGATGGTCAGTTTGGCTGTGCTGAGTAGTGGGGCTTCAGCAGTGCTGCAGCTGTGGATGAGGAGCTGGGTCTGATCTGCCTGGTGGGGCTGTGGGAGCACACAGGGGTAGAGCTGTGAGGACAGACAGTGACACCCCAGCTCAGAAATCTGCCTGGGGGAAGGGAACCTGCAAGGAGAAGGACCAGTGATATGAAATTCAACACAGGAATGTGCCAGATTCTGTGCCTGGGCCGGGGCAGCCCTGGATGTACAGGCAGACTGGGCAATGAGAGGCTGGAGAGCAGGGCCGTGGAAAGGGCCCTGGGCTCCTGGGCCATGGCAAGTTGAAGATGAGCCAGCAGTGCCCTGGCAGCCAGGAGGGCCAAGTGTGTCCTGGGGACATCAGGGACAGCACAGCCAGCCGGGCAAGGGAGGGGATTGTCCTCTCTGCTCTGGGCTGGGGCGGCCTCACCTCCAGGGCTGGGGGCAGGTTTGGGTGCCACAGAATAAGGCAGATACTAAACTATCAGAGTTCAAAGGAGAGCATCAAAGATGGTGAAACGCCTTGAGGGGAATCCATATGAGGAGCAGCTGAGGTCACTTGGCCTGTTCGGCCTGGAGGCGAGGAGACTGAGGGGAGACCTCACTGCAGCCTGCAACTTCCTTGTGAGGGGAAGAGGAGGGACAGGCACTGATCTCGGCTCTGTTGTGACCAGTGACAGGACTCAAGGGAATGGCCTAAAGTTGAGTCAGGGGGAGTTAGGTTGGATACCAGGAAAAGGTTCTTCACCCAGAGGGTGGTTGGTCACTGGCACAGGCTCCCCAGGGAAGTGGTCACAGCAGCAAATCTGACAGATTTCAAGAAGTGTTTGGACAATGCTCTCAGGCATAGGTGTGACTTTGGGGATGGTGCTCTGCAGGGCTGGGTGTTGGACTCAGTTATCCTTGTGGGCCCTTTTCAACTTGGCTTTTTTTCTGTGGTCCTGTGACTGATGGAGGGTGGGTGCTGTGCTTACTCATGTATAGAGTAGACTGGGTCTGGTGCAGGCATCAAATACCTGCAAGTGGATGAGTGGATGTCTGAGTATTTTAGAGGGTGTTTAAGCCCTGCCAAAGAGTAAACATGGAAGCATGTGGAGGAAATGTGGATGAAATTCACTGGCTGAGCAGTGAATTTTGCTCAGTGCTGTGTGGATGGGTGAGGCAGGGAAGCTGAGCAAAGGAGCCGGGCACTGCCACTATTTCACTGTTAATTTTTTTCAAAAAGATTGTAGAACCCCTCTCTGCTATATGAAGTAGCTATTCTGGTAGTATTTACCAAACCAGGACGGACAGATTTTATTAACTAATACGTAGCAAGCCTCAGCAAAGCTGAAACCTTTTTGATGACCTCTGAAAGGCTGGCAGTCTTGGCAGAACTGCGGTGTGACATGGGGGATTGTGTTGTTGGCTTTACTGAACTGAAGGAGCTGGTGATGGGGGAGATGAGTGGTGAATGGGTTGAGCTCCTGCTCCACAGATGATGCAGGGAACACAGTGGACCCAGGAAAGGTATTCCATTGCAGTTCTAAGCTTAGAAGTGCCCAGCAGCAGCAATGATCTGGCAGCTGTTGCAATCACGTGTCAATGCATGGTGAGTGCGAGGAAAGATCCTGCTACTGTTGAAATTTCTTCCTGTAATTTTCAGAACAATAGGATAACATATGTAAGTCAGTGCTGCAGAAGGCACCAGCACCCCGTCACTCCCCTCTACTTGTGTATTAATTACCTGCGTCTATCGATGTCATTTGAGCAGAAGGGAGGTTTTTACAGTGGTGCCTGCAGGCTCTAGAAGCCAGAAGAGGGTGCTGGAGATCTTCTGCTTGCTCTCCTCCTGCTCTGCTCACAGCTTTCGTGGAACTACTATTAATATGGTTTTGTTTTTCTCAACTAGTGTACCTAAGTATTCTAGGATTTTTTTTAATAGTTTACTATGCCAGCACCTAAATGCAGAGACAATTACACTGTTCATGGAGCTACTCTACTTCGATACAATACATGCCTGTACTCATAAAATGCATGAAATGGCAGTCTGTTTTAAATTGGACTTTGGCTAGACATGTTCTTAAGCAGAACAACCTGCATGGATAGGTCTGTTATAAATAAGGAGGGAAATAACATTCTGACATATTTTTAGCTACACAAACTCTGTGCATAAAGGAACATTAGTTTAAAGAGAAGATGGAAGTAAAATCAGTTGCATCCTGTGTTCTGTTGTGATTCTCCCTTGAAGTAAATCCCCTGTTTGAGATTTGCAGGTTGCCTTATGTGCTGCAATGATGCTGTTTGAAGTTTGCAGTTAGGTTTGGGTAAAGCTGATGTTTTTCAGTTAAAACTTGGCCTCTTTTGAGATGTGTGCTTGCCAATTCACAATAGGACATATAGTTTTTTGCTTTAAAAAAACAATTAAAGTGGACAACAGAAAAAGGCCTATTCTGATTCTGTTAATCACTAAAAGCTGACACTAGAGGACAGAAAAGATATAGTGGAAACATGATCTCATTTTTGTATTTGCAGCTAGATTGCTTCTCTTCAGAACTGGGATGAGATGGCTTTCTATAGTCTGCAAATTTCAGCTCACTTCTAGGAGTTTTCTTTTACAGTGGATTTTAATAAGAAATTATAATCTCTTTTTTGCTCTGCAGTTTTGGTGCTGGTGCACACTTGTTTGAAAAGACCCATGAGCACTTACAACATGTTTTTGTAGCTTTTGGACAAAAATCTTCAATTTTGAGGGGCTAGCATTAGGCACCTTTATTTGGAGATGTAATTGCCTCATTCAGAGATGGAGACCAAATTCCTTGCTGTTCACCAGTGGGAGTAACAGGTACAGTGACTGAAAACAAGACTTCATGACTTGATTTTAGACTTCTAACTAGAAGAAAATTTTCTTTAGCTATCTATACCTAAGGGAGTTAAGAAATAAGATGTATTAATGTGCCAGCCTGTCCCTATGGATATGAGGTGATATTGCCTTGCTTTCTTAGGGAGATGGGCAACCCTCCTCCCTAATTTCTTCTTTAATTACACTGTTGGAGAAGGAGATGCTGCAGGTGTTTGTGTCCTTGGTTAAATGCCCTTCAGTTCCTCAATCACATTTGTTTGTAGTTGTGGGCACACTGCCCTGCTCTGTGGGGCTAGAGAGCTGCTTAAGCACTTTTATAAAAAAAAAGTCAAAGGCTACATGTGTAATGGAGGTCAAGCATTTACACAGCACAAAGCTCTTTTATGATAGGGTTTTGGGGATTTATATAGGTCCAGGTGAAGTAAAGGTGCCCACTCTTGTCTCTATCTCCTTGGAAAACAGCAGGTATCCATCCAAGAATGTGAAAGTAAATCCATAGACCTTTTTCGTGTTACTTCTGTACTGGAGGAATTAATCCCCCATCTGCCCACACAAGAGTTTTTGCTCTCACTCTCATGTAAGCCTTCACTTTGTTCACCATTCAAATCAGAGCCCAGATTTTCACACCATTGAAAAAAAACCAAACCAAAACACACTTGCAAAGGGTAATTTGAAAGAACTCCTCTGCTCTCATCTTCTTCCAATTCTTCGATCGCTTTTTTTGCCCTGTGAGAAGAGCCTGGGCGTTTCAGTTCTCCCTTCACGCAGCAGGAATGACCTGAGTGTTTCAAATCTAAGGATTTCTCTGGATCATGCCAGAGGCAGAGCAGATTACATCTCTCGCAGGTGGGTGGTGCAGCAATGGTGCCCAGGCTGGAGTGTGTGGGGTGGGTGCATCTCACTGCTCTAAGCAGATGGCATTGCTGTGCTTGAGGCAGAGCTGTGTGGCAGAGAGAATTCTAACAGCTCCAGACCCATGAAATCATTTTCATTGCCTCTAAGACAGGCCCAAATAACTCCTTTTTATAGGAAAGAACATTCTGTAGTCTATCTTGCTCTACTGGTAAAGGCAGAATACGTGAGGCACACCAAAATATGAGGGATCAGGCTTCTGAGACAGCAGGTGCTTGAAGGAAGACTTCAAGGAAACTTGGGTTTACAGTGGATGGAAAATAGAGCAAGATGAAATACAGGAGAGGTAACTAACCATCTCACAAATGTCGCTGTATGGTGTGACGTAAGTGTGCAGCAGTCTCTGGAGGTGAGAGTTTTCAGTAGGAAATAGAATTTTCTTCAGCTGAAGTCTTGAAGTTTTCTTGTTAAACTTTTCATGACCTGTTGGAGATGGTGTTGCAAAAATATGAAATTTATTAAAAAAATACATTGTGAGTTTTCTAGGTTTTTTTCTTATCCCATAATAAACTCTTAAAACCAATGCATCTGAGAGTGTGCATATAAGCATATATATAGAATTCTTTAGTTGTATGAGGACTCTGAGAACAGATTATATTTCAGTCCTTAGTTCCTTTTTTAACCATCTCATTCTTTGTGGAGTTTTTCAATTTTTCTGCTTTCTCTGCTAAAAGACATGCTGTTTAGAAGTTTAACACTGTTGTTTCAGGCTCTAAGCCCCAGGTACCCAAAGGCACATAGGTGGTTGTAGTGGGCAAACCTGCTTTTGCTTAAGATGCCTGGTTTGACACAACCTGAGAAAGTTCAGAGGAGTGCCTGACTGCAACTTGTGCTGCTTTGTGTAAACAGAATATGTCTTTATCCTCCCTCCAGGTTCAGACTGCCTCTTGAGAATAATAACAAGTTACTGTCCATGTTTGTTACTGATTGAAATCCTGCCTCCATGAACCAAACTATAAACTCTCTTCTAAGGCCCGAGTACTCACAAGTTCTTTTCAAGTGTGGTAGGTATGGGATGAATTAATCTAAATGAGGATCTGGAAGAGCAGATTGAGTTTAACTATGCTGTCTCCTTCCTAACTTATTCCATCATCTGCAAATGGCACCTGTGCAGGCATAATACCTGCAGGACTCTCTAAAAGCAGCTCTTCAGTGGCTAGTCCTTGTGTTGGCCACTCATTTTTCAGTATTAATAAACCACACATTGGCTTTTAAATATGTCAAGCAGTTACCCTCAGAGCTGGGGAGGCTGGTCTGTCCCTCTGCCATGCCTTTCCCAGGTGTGAGGAGCACTGCTGGGCACAAGGTTCTTGTTGGGGTCACTTCTGGGGTCCACAGATGCCAGTGCACCCACCGAGCAGAGGACAAATGGTTCCCCTCTTCAGGACTTTTCAAGAAAACCAGTTCTCTTTTTCCTGGAGTATGTGATTTATATTTATGTTTGAGCAGTGAATTGACTTACTATGCAGGGAAGTCAGAGGCAACCTTTCCAAAGGTTATTTACCGTATGTCTAGAAAATATGGTGTGTAACTGAGAAACAGAGAACTCTTCTCACACAGTGTTTGTACACGCAGATTAATATATTCTGGGGTTAAAGTGAACACTTAGTCCAATGAACTCATCATGTTTGTTTGTTGGTTTTATAGACCTTACAGCGTACTTGGATTTACATTTGGACAAAAAAAAGCAGCAATCAGCAGCTCTTGTCTTTTGTGTATCAGATCTTTCCTAAATGGAATGCAAGTATGCTTTTGTAGTAATTAGCTTTGTGTTGACATTATTTATTATATTCTTTTTAAACCATCACTGAATAATATAAAAGGGTAGGGGCAAAACAAATTTTTTAAAAACAATATTTCTGTAACTTGTTACCTGCAGATCTGAATTTTTTATTCTGTTTATTGAGAAATGCAAGTAATTTACTTCATGTCTTATTTATTTTGAACATTTTCATATTGATTTAAGCAATTTTCACTTTTCTTTCCAGATCTCTGAGGTATTCCTATACACAGGTATTATAAGCTACAAAGTTCCCATGCATCAGAATAATATTTAATTTGCAGCCATGCAGGGACAGCTTGATTAAACCATGTTTCTTTTCTACTGAAAATCAAGATTTTCTTGGATCTGAGGCCAGCTGGCAATGTTCATATAAGTATGCTGATTTGTGTTTTATGAGTTTTAAAAACTTGTTTTATTCTAGTTCTACAATGCTCAACAAAAGAACTGGGTGGAGTTGGTCACGTAATTTTTATGAATATTATATATAGCTGAACAGGATTTACACAGCTTTCTTCAGTAGGAACTGACAACTTCTGATTTCAGAATCATGGAATAGTGGAGGCTTTCAGGGTCTGCCGAAGGTCATCTTTCCCAATTCTTTTGCTCTCTGGAGCTGGCTGCTCAGCATCATGTCCATGTGGCTTTTTTGAATATCCCCAAGGATGGGCAGTGGGCTAAAATTCACCAAGATTGCTCTTGCCTAGGGGTGTAATGTGAACTTGAGCTTGCTGTTCCCACCTTCTGCTGGGGGTCACTCCCGGTGTGGTGCCCCTGGGCTCCAGGCTTTGTGGTGCCACTGCTGGGACTGTGTCACTGTGGCTCAGAGGCAGCGAAGGGGCTGTGCACGGCCATGTCACTCTAGGGCACAGCCTGTGTGACCTCTGCCAAAATGTCACGTGCCCTGGCACTGAGCTCTGCTCTACAGAGCTGCCCAGGGGAGCCTCAGAGCTGCCAGCCCATCCTGCTGCTCTGAGCTTTCCCCCTGTTACTGCTGCTCTAGGGACAGTCTGAAAGCCTTTGTGTTCCTCAAATGTGATTGCCCACAGAAATCTGTAAAGCCACCCTGGACTCGCAGTGTGTCAGTTCTGCCCTTCCAGAGCCACGCCAGTGCTGGGGAAGGGTTTGTTGCCAGTTTAGGATTCTGTAACTGTGGCCACCCTGCCAGGCCTTTTGTGACTGCTAGGTGCTAAACAACCACTGACAGCAAAGACTGCCTGTGCTCACTGCTATCAGTCTATCTGTGTTTATCACTGGCAACGAAAGCTCACATAGCAAGGGAAGCAGACTGGAAGCACAGTGGATAGGAATATAGCAGAGCAGGCTTTTTTGTCTTCATACAGTATTTGTAGGAAAAATTTTAGCAGGCCTGAATACCTGACCATCTCAGAGGTGGTCCTTTTAGAGATGAAGCTGCTCTCATGAGTCAAGATATCCAACAGTTCCGTGTTGTCAGCAGTGTGAGAATTGATCCTTAAGGAGGAGGAAAGGAGGAGAAGCAGGCCTTGGGAAGAACTGTGCATCCCATGTCCAGCCGAGTGGTAGCAGCTGCCAATGCCATCGCTTTGAGAGCATGGAGAAAAAGGTGGTTGTCTCTCAGATTCCTGTGAACACAGGAATGTTTTTGCCAAGACAAACAAGCAAGTGGGTATTTAGGAAAAGAGAACAAAACAAATTCTAGAGTTTGGGGAAAAAAACTTACAGATGGTTGGAATCAGCAGCAGGTGAAAAACTTGTGTATTAAAACAAGTAAAAGACTTGATAACGTCAAACACTGTTCAACGAGGGCTGAGGAGAGGTATTGCTCCCAGACAGCTTGCAACCATTTATTCAAGGCATAATTCCCTGGAATTAATAAAGTGAAGAATTCTGTCCGCAAGATGTGCCACTTGCTTGAAAGCAGCTCTAATATCTGACTTAAAATAGTTAGAATATTATAGAAATTGAAGAAGTATAGAAGTAGCTGGGAGGACAAACATGTTAGCTCTGCATTTCTGCTGTTCCAGGACATGAAGAAAATGAGCCTTCCTGATATTCATACAACATTTTTTCCAATTTTTTTCACAGAATGCTTCATCAAAAGAGACCCAGCTCCAGGGTATGCCAAGAGAGGTTGTAGGCAGCTATTGGGAAACTGGAGGCAAAGTAACTGCTCCTGTGTGCAGGGGTGGAACCAGAGAGGGAGATTTTTTTTCTGGCACCTGGGCTCCCTGCATGTGTGGGTTTGTGGTGTTACCAGGTGATGCTGGGGAACATTACCAGGTAAATTGACCAGTGTACTCCCATGTACTTATTATTCCTGTAGTTTCTGTTTCAGTGGCCTTTGTCTTCCTTAAGTAGTGAGGTAGTTTTAGCTGCCTTCCTTCTGGTTTCCAGGGTAAATCTGGCCAACTGGCCTGTGATAATTCAATTGCATAGACCTGGCTTATAAATCTTATAAACTCTTTTCAAAGAGTTAAAAACTTTTTCACAGTGGATATAAAATTGTAATTAAATCTTTCTGTTTATTAAAACGTACTCATAAAATGGAGCAGTATTCAGATTTTCCTGAGAAATCCTTAATATGGTATTAGCAGTTGCACAGAGCTACTTTTCATATCACTGTAAGATGGCTGCATTTTATACAGCAGCAGAATGAAGGGGAAAACAGGCAGCATGTTTTTTCCACAGCCATGCTGGTGTCCTGCCCTCCTGTTGTCCACTCTTTGGAAGCAGGTCAGACTTTCCTGAAACACTATTTTTTTGTGAATATCTTTACAATCTGGACAAACTTCCACAGAAATATTAACAATAATTTGGTCAACGAGAAAAGGAGATATCCGAGGTTTTAGGGGTTAAGGTATAGCAGAGGTGGAAAACAAGCAGGTGACAATTCTTCTAATAGACATGTATTTGATGCTGTAAGCACAGTGCAGGCAAAGGAGTGCCTTGCCCTGTGTCTACTCCCTTCCATCACAGTCAATCAGAAGTGCATGAAAACTGATGAACTCTATTCCAAACAAGTCCTTAATCAGGAGCTAGTGCTGTAATAATTACATCCTAGTTCCTCGAGGGCTTGTTGAAGTACTTACTGATTTAAGGACATCTTTGGCTTGAAAGTACGTATGTGAGGGAGTATTTGGAAAGCAATAAGTAGCTCTAATCTTCTCAGAGGCCATGTTTATTTGATTGTAATATAAATAATGCAGCATTTTAAGGTCAGACTCTGGGGAAGGTTGTTCCTTGTGTGTATTCTGGTAAAGGCAAGCTAAGAATAGTGTTTGAAGAGGATACACCTTTGGAGGTTTTGCTATATTTAGGAGTTAGTGTCAAGTTCTAAATCAATAACTTATCTAGCAGCTCGTGCATAGATTTCATGAAGCGTGTTCCTGCAGAGACAGGCATGAGCACTGCCTACACGTGTTGCTCTCACTGTGAGACCTCACCATGAAAAGATGTTACATAATGCATGTGAAAGCTACAGCTCAGTGACTGGGGTGGAAGACAAGATTTCAGGCAAGCGCTAAGCGTGAAGAAATTATAGCTCGTCAGAAACGAATGAGCTCCTACTGTGCTGGATGTGGTGTTCAATACCTTGGTGCTGAAGTTCAGTGGCTGATCCTGAAGGCCACGTGCTTTATGATAGAAGTGTAAGTGCTTTAAATGGTTTGCCTATTGTAATTATTTATCCAACTGATGGCAGAGTTTCCCCCAGCCCCATTTAACAGAGAACACTAATGCTTAGGGTCATTTCATTTTCCTTCACCTTGCAAGTCTGGCAGTGCTGGTTTTGGAGATCTGAGGGAGTAGGCACATTGTCAGTGCCCACCAGAAGGAACAGTTTGCAGGCAGATTGCATTAGATATACTGGGAGACAGTCAACTTCCTTTTGAACCACTGGGAGTAATTTTCCATACCTTAAATTAAAGAAGCTCCATGTACGTCAAACTCTTGATTTCCAGGAAAGATGAAGATTTTTCAGCAGGATTATATCAACACCAGATTTTTTTTTTAACCTAAACAGTATCTGACTAAATGCAAAAACCCTAGCAGAAACTGCTGACCTTTTGCATGATTACAGACTCTGCCCTGCTGAAGAACTGTAAATGAATCATCCTGCAGTGAAATATAAACAGGATACTGCCCTTCCATTGCAGCTTTGTTTACCAACATGTGCTCATCTAACTGCAATGGTATCAAATTAGGTGACAGCAAGAGTTTGTAGCAGCACGGGAATCAAGGGTCAGAGCTGTGGGAGTAGGTATTACTCCCCTTCCCCACCCCTAACTGCAAGCACAGACCTAAGCAGTGGAGATCTCATCCTCTGCTACCAGGTCTGAATAGTCCTGTTTTGAGACTGGTTAGGGTAAAAGTTACTGGTGATGTCTGAAGTGCTTGATTTGGGACTCCCTTCCTTTCATTCAGGTTTCACCTGGAGCGACAAAACTCAACCAAATCTCAGACTGAAATGAGAATCATTGCCCTCTCTTTTCTCCTGCCAGGTTCCTTGCCCACATGAAAGTGAAGCAGCAAGATGCCTAAGTCCTAAAAATTCAAAAAAACCCATGAAACAGAGTAGCCAAAGTAACCCTGCTGGTTTAGTTCACTTTGAGGTTGGCAGTGTAATCCTATTTTGTTCCCTATATTGCTTTTTTTTTTATCCTCTCTATAGGCGAAGCCATGGAAATTCAGATTTACCTTCTGTTTTCTGTAACAGCACTAGGAAAGCAACCTGATGCTGGATTGGAACAAAACAATTAACTGCTGAGCTAAGAGGGTTCAAGAAGTCCTCGGTAAAATTAATGGAAGTAGATTGAACACACAAACTCTGATTCAGGAAAGCCTACAGGTACAATGTCCACAGAAATTATCACCATGGTGCCATTTTTCTTGCACTTATTCTTCTGTTCCTGGATGCTGGGGAGGCAGGGTGCCCAGCTGAACCTAGTCCAAACTTGAAATTTTTCATATGGGTAGATTTGGTGAGTTTTAAATTCATAAAAAATGTTTTCAGTTTTTTGTGCTTAGTTGACTTTATGGCATTTTTGAAATCTATCATGTTTTTGTCTAGCATTATTGGAATTTGGAAGGGGGCACTGATTTTTATGCTCTGGGCATCCTGCAACTATATCAAGATCTTAGGTTCTTAAAATAGTTTGCTTGGTGTGAAAGCCAGCATGAATGCATAACAAAATGGTAGCACAGCATGAGGGCAAGTTAAGAGGAGAGAGACCAGTGAAGTCCATGGAAGAAAATTATTTGGAGGTGCTTTAGGCAGTAAAGAAGGCAGAAAGAATTATTTGGAGGTGCTTTAGGATGCAAGGATATGTCAGTATATGTCAGTGTCTGTACAACTGAGTTCTCAAATTCAGCTGCAGTATCTTCTGGCAGTCTCTGTGCCTTTTGCTTCTTTTACTTTACTGGTGTTTATTCCCTTTTGGATAGTCTTGTATTATATGACCTCTGTTTTCAAAAGTCAAGGTGATTGAAAGGAGTTTGAAATATGGTTGTGGGTCCCAACCCACAGGACAACCAAAGAGTTCAAAAATTATTAATGATTTTTTCCGAATCAAAATAGCTCATGTTTGGTGATTTTTTTTTTTGTTTGGTTTTTTTTTTTTNAATTGAAATCAGGTAATCCTGGAAATAGTGCCTTTAGGATGCTTGCATTTGAGTTTGTTTCTTGCCCTGCTACTTTCCTCCTTGAAGCAAATTTAACTACAAAAGATAACTACTCTAATTTCTAAGTTAAGCATAGAATTGAAGGAAATAGCAGGGACTGGGCACAGGATTCTGCAATAAGTCTGAAGCAGAGCATTAGGCCAGTTCATGGCAGATAAGGACACATGCTGATGAGTTCTCCCCAGTCCTGCCTGGCTGTGTGTCTATTTGCTTAGTTATGGACCTCAGTTTGGTTGTCACAGCAGATGCACTGAGAGATCTCTGGTCTCTAAAGATATCACAGGGTGGATGTAAGCTGAAAACCCTGCTTGTAGAGTTGTCACTTGCTCAGTCAATGGAAAACTTGGGAATTGAGACACAGAAAAAGGATCTTTCCTTCACGGCATTTCTTAAAATGATCAAATCTCCACAGGAAACTTCAGGTTATCTTTATTTTACTGTGTCACCCTTCTTGGGATGGTAGGAACAGGGGAACTCTGTATATTTGGGTTTTCTTATTTATGTAAGTGAATTCTAGAAAACCACATTGAATTATTTGTAAAATATGATCTATGCTGAGACTGTCTGCAGGATTACAGGAATGAATCTGAAGAGTTTGCACTCAAATTAGGGCGTTTTTTTTCCTATATAATTTTCAAAGTTTGTTCAAGTAAACAGGCGTATGTCATAAACTCCTGCTAGCAATAGAGGCCCTTGCCATTTGTGAGAAGGAAAATAATGTTCTGAAAAGGCACTTTATGTGAGTCAAAATGTTCAGTTTTAAGAAGACTTGGACTATGAAGAGCTAAGGTCAAGTCTCATATGCCTATCAACGGAAAATTTTGGATTTTAAAAGTTAAATGATTTGTTATGGGATGCTCCTGAAAGACTGATCAGTGAGTCCTAATTTCTACAAAAGTGAACCTAGGGAAGGGAAAGAACACCTTATGCAATGGCAAAGACAATTCCACTGAGGTTTGGAAAGGACCTTATTTCTGTTTTGTGAATTTGAGAATTCTTAGTGTAATTTTTTCCAGATATGTCTTTTTGTTCACATCAATGCTTTTGTGTGCACTGTGATTTCTGTTGTCTGTGGTCCAGGTCTTCTACACCAGAAAACAGGAAAACAGCACTGATTTAAGTAGTGGATTACAAAGGACCTTAAGGTTTTGCAATCTGGTGCTGCTAATTGTGCACATCACAGACACCTTCAAAAACGTTGTTTTCTATTTAGTTGTGCATTTTCATAATTTTTTCACAAAAATGACAGTTTGCTGAGAGGCAGCAAACACTTTGCCTATTGCTGTATGCCTCTGCTTTGTGGTGTAGTGGTGGTTCTGAAGTTACCTATGTTAAATACTGCCCAGGAAAATGCTGGCTTTGTGCTGATCCCTCTGCCTGGGAACTTCTGCTCCTGCATGATTAACCATCCTCCTGGATAAGCCAGACACTGCTGTTTGGAAAGCAGCCCCCTATCCTTCATCCATTCACTAGCCAGAATTATCTCTGCTAGTGTGAGTTTATGCTACAAATGGGTTGTAATTTCATGGCACTGGCAGAGCACGTCTACCAGATCGCTGCTGTCAGGAAAGGGTTTTACTTCTGGAGCATTTGCCTGCTGGCTATATGATCTGCCACACTCCAGTGCCCCTTGAATTGGCTCAGATGTCCTCGATCCCTTGGTAAGCTGATCCAGCATATTGAATTGGGGAAAAAAACCCTAAGCTTATTTGATTTTTTCTGAGAAAAGTGAAACTGTCTTCTGGTGAGTGTGAAATGTTTGCTTGACCCATCTTATAAAACATGTTCCTGGCTTTCAGACGATCTGTTTACATGTGGCTCCTGCTGAACGTTTTTTTTTTCTTCAGAAAAGAGGTTGTTGGTAGGGGTCTGCAGCTGTTCCAAATGCTTTCACGTTAGCATGAGCAGGCAGTGCAGCATCTCATAAATCACCTCTGTATCTGAAACCAACTGAGCCAGAAGGAAGCATGCTAAGTGCACACAAATAGCGTGTTGTTTGGAAATTGTATGGTTGATAGAAATAAAATGGTCTTTTGTGTGCATCTCACCCTGACAAAGCTCATCACTTGTTTGTTTTCTGCTGTTTTAAGCTAATGGACTCAAAGTCAGACTTTTTAATATTATGGAATGAAGTAGTTAACATCAAATAAAGCAAAGACTAAGAAGTTCAACTATTTTTTAATATGCTTTACTTTTGCAGAGCTGTTTGCAATCTGTGGGATCAGGGTTATTAGGAAAAGTATGTGGTGGGAAGGCAGAGGACAAAAGGACAGCATATACTAATTTGTTAAATGTAACAATTGTGTTTGTAAAGAGCTCAGTGAGACCTTGTTCTCCACCAGTGGAATGGATCAGGACTACTTGTTATTCATCCTTTGATTTTCCATAATTTCCGTGTCAGCTGCCTCACACAGTCTGTTGTTATGGGGTTCCAGGTGATGGTGTGACCCTCTCTGGCCCTCCTCAAACCCCTCAGTGCCTGTGGCTGATCCTTGTGCTGAGCTGAGCAGGACAGCGAGCAGATGGTGGAGGACATGCAGGGGTCAGTGCCAGTGACAGCCTCTTTTCTGAACACAGGATTGAAGTCCTGCCCTTCTGGAGGCTGGCCCTCCACGGAGCAGAACACTGATCCCCAACCCTCAGGCTTCATAGTGAGAATGAAGTATTGCAAATGTTATTTTCTAAAAGGTTACCTTGTTTTGCAAACACTGCTTGCACTCATCTCTTGTTTTGCCCTGGTTTTGATACATACTGGGCTCAAGGTAGACTGTTAATCTTGATTTAAAGCTTGCACCCCTTGGGTCTCTACACTTAAAGGATTTTTTTTCTTGTGATGCACTATTTATGCTGATTTAGCTTTTTCATCTTAATGTACCATATCTGAGCCCTTAAATTCACAATAACTTCTGTCACTATTAGATGTCCTTTAGTTCACACCTGTATACTGGAAATTATTTTGAAGCCTAATTTCTGAGTTTCAGATTCTTGGCAGATACATCAGGGTCTCAGAATTTCTTTGCACACTTTGCACACACAATTTTGCATTTGCTAACTGAGTTCATGGAGCAAAGTATGTCTTTTCTATTTTATAGATGATGAACTGTTTGGCTCGCATGTGCTTCTAATACCTTTCTAAGGTGGGAAAAAAGGTGTGTGAATGAGCAACTTCTGTGGATGTTTACCATAGCCTGTGTAGTTATCAGCACACAGACCTTTAAATCAGATAACAACTAATTGCCCAGCATAGGTATTTTTCTAATCTATCACCCCCAAGGACACTTTTTAATGAACATAATAGCAAGATTTGAAGATGCTGGAGCAGCCTTGTCTCCTGCCTAGCAGCAGGTCACCAGTATTGCTGCTGCTGTGTTGCTGTATTCCAGGGACAGCAGAGCTTCCTTCTAATCTAATCTCTAAATGAGAAGGAAATTTTTATCCTCTTCAGTTAAAATATAAGTTAGTTTATATTCCTAAAAGCCATGAACTATATATAAATAGAAGAGCTGACATCAGTTGCCATGACTTCCTGGATATGCAAACTTGCTCTTGAGATGGCACAACGAGTTCTCATCCAAGAAGAATGAGTGGGACCTTGGTCTGTTTTGATGGGATTTTGCTGAAAACATGGGAGGGAACACAAGACACTAAAGGAGTGGAAGGAAGCACAATAAACAAATGTAGGAAGAGAGGCAAAATATGGGAAAATGCCCCTCTAAGAAGGGAAGTCAGGTTCATGTTGTAGGAAGGCCATCTCCTCCTTCAGCAGCAAAAAATTACTTTATTTATTAAGGCTGTTTAATGCTTTGTGTTAGAATAATTTTTATTTTTTTTAACTGAGTTCCTTATTACTTTGACAGGCTTTGACTGAAATAGTGGGTGTTGTGAGTCTGTCTCAGGTTGACTAGTGTACATGTTTCTGAAGTGGGTTGAGGGAGTGTCTCATGGCCATGGCTTTGCCCATGGCCACCTGAATGTTACATGCAGGTAATGCTGCAGGGGAAGAGGTATGAGTGGCTGGATACAGCTCCACTTATCCAGGTTTCTGTTTTTCCATCCCAGCCTCTGTCTCTGCGGTCTTCCAGTGAGTGGTGGTTAGCTTGGCTTGGGAAATAAAAATACCTTTGTGATGAGCAGAAAGAAGTGAAGCAGTGGCTGTGAAATGATGTTAAAGGGGAAGATATAACTGGGGCAAGAATATGTTGACTGTGGCAGAAAAGGGCAAGGTCATGCAGAAAGGTCCAGCATATTCCTGTGGAGCCAAGGAAGGGGCACTGGAGATGAGGAGCACCATGAGAAAGCTCAGTGTCAGTGTAACATACATAATTATGTTATCTGAGTGTGGTTTGAATAGCTGGCTGTAGATAATATCATCCACAGGGAGAAAATACTGATTGAGCAAAATCCTTTGTAGGAAAAGGGCTGGTTTATAGCATCTTCCAATCAGATAGTTCTGGATAAAAACTTCAAAAATTGCCCACAATAGTCCCTTTTCTTTCTTCTTTTCATTTAGATACAAAACTTGTAAATATAAGTTTTTGTATTTGCTTTCTTTAAAAGTACAAATCAATGTTACTATAAACATTACCATAAACATAAGTCTATGAAAGAATTAATGGATGAAAATGACAGTTAGAACCAAATGTTCTAAAAATATTAAAACAAAACAAATAATAAACCAATAATAATTTTCAGAACACCAGCTTTTACCCTGAAATCAAGCTGAGAACCAATTCCAAAGCAACAGACTTGTCTTGGCTAGATAAAAACATTTGTGTCCCAATGACACTGTGAATGTAACTCTAGTTCTTGTGTTTTCTACCTTTGCCATGATGGATTTTCACTCTTAATAATAGTTTTCTGCTGCAGTATCTGAAAGGACACTCTGCACGTGGAGGTCAGGGGGTTGAAATTTTGGTTATGCTGAGATTGTGGGGCTTGGCTGCATTCAGCTTTTCACAGCAAAGGTCTGCTTATCTATTTTGTCTGTGAAAGACAGAAACAATACAGAATGGAGGTGGAAAACACTGTGTGAGAGCCTCTGGTCCAGGGCAGATGGCAGGTGATAAAGACTTGGTCCTGATGCTTGGCTAATGAGCTCGTCTGAAAAGGGCAGAAGGACCCATGAGAATCCCATGGTGCACTTGCAGCTTGAGCTGAACAGGCAGGAGACTACTTTCAGAGATGTCTGAGGACTGTGTTGTTGCCAAAGTTGCTTTGCCATAATAATTGGTAGCAAAGCAGTTTCGACTGAGCAGAGGCCAACAAGCGTATGCAGCCCAGCGTTCAACTTGCATTGGATATTTTAATGAAATGTTTTCCAAACTTCGCCCCTTCACTAATAACATATAAAGCAATAGTCCTGTGGCTTCTTTTATAAGCCTATGTTTATATTTGTTCTACTGAAAGGACCTAGTTTTGACCAATTTAATTAGTGGTAAGAGCCCAGAATAAAAGCTTGCAGGTCTGAAGGATACTTCATCTCTTCACAAGCAGCTACTAAATATCTGCTTTCAGAAACTTATTGTGGTTGGTTTTGGTTCAGGTAATACTTCAGTATGTGTATGCTTTCATCTGCTGGGCTGTGGTTCTAGAAATCCCTGACCAGGCATGCAGCTGCTGAATCCCCAGATAAATGGAGGATGCATCAAATATGATGCTTAACTGTGATGCAGTCTTTACTTGTCTACAGTTTCATATCTCTTGGGCCAATGCTGAATAGCTGCTTGTGTATAATATACACAGAAACCACTGCACCTTGCTGATACATATTCACCCTTGTGTACAGCGGCTGCTTAACCTCGTAGAGGAATACTAAATTTCAAACGAGCATGTGAAAAGAAGGAAAGTAATAGAATTTCAGGAATACTTCTAAGGCAGAATACGAAAAATTTGTATCAAATAGTTCACTCATTCTGTTCTTCTGGGAAGTAATTTTTGTTAAGAAAGGGATTTTGTTGCTTTGTGTTCTTTCTGTTAAATGGAACATATCTAAACTAAAGATGCAATAAACCCAAACCATAAACAATCAACTCACAATGTAGCTTTTCAAGCTAAGAGATCATCTCTGAGGAAAATCTGTTGAAATTCATATTTACCCAATCCATCTGGCAGTGCTGGCATGTCTTGTGGTGACTTTTATTGGACATTGTTGTGAAATGTTTACTTTATTGTTTTTCTCCTTCTTTCCACACATTGCCTCCCAACTCCCACTCCCACACCATGACCTCACAACAAAGAGATTAATCAGTCTCTACCACAAGTGCTCTGGAACAAAAAGAAAATATGTGTTTGCTTTGTGAGGAGAGAAGGTTGGCAATGATCCTTGGCTCTGATTTTACAAGTGTAGATGAATGTAGTTGTTCTCCTGGAATTTTGTATGTACGGAGTTTAAAGAGCTACTTGTGTGAATAAAATTAAACACTTACCTTGGTTTACACAATTGAGGCTATGCTATCAGACATTTCCATGTTTGTTTGCTTTCAACAATTAATTACAAATGATGGAAAGCTGCTTTCAATGTGCCATTAGGAAAATGTCATTAGGATCGGTAATCTATGAAAGGCATTTAGGTCACGGATAATTTCCAGACTGAAACTAATTCTCCAGCATTTTAATGACTCTGCCCCCGGTGTGCATTGTGGCAGTTCCACTGATTCTATTGGGTTGTTCTTGTTTCCTTGTCATGCTGCTTCTGCTTCTGAAAGAGACTTCCAGGGAGATCACAGGTGACAGCAACGTGGGTAGAGCTCCACTGATGTGCTCTTTAGGTCACTGAGGTAACAGGGCATGGCAAACATATTTAACTTCCAATAATGGAATAATAAGCATGACGGCAAATTACTTGTACTCAGTAGCCTTGCATTTAACAGATACTCTATCATCCTGCTTTGTTAAAGGTTTCTCTTCCAGGAGTGTCGGAGGAGACATTGTAAGATAAAAAGCTCTTGTTCCACTGGACTACAACAGAGGAGAGAAAAATGACAACAGAGGAGAGAAAATGCAGACTGTTTCTTGATTGTGTATAATAAGAATTGAATGCTCTGGACTGTAAATCAGAGAAGATACCATCATAGCATGCAGCTCAGATGAGAGCCCAGCTACAGCAATTTCCTTGATGCCTGCATTTCTTCCTTATCAGCCTGTAACACAGTGGCATGAGCAGATGCACTGACACTGCTGTATAGCATCACTTACATGTATGCCTTGCCAACAAGAAAAAAAAGAGATTGTACAGCTGCCCTGCTGTCTTCACCCTGTTAAACACACCTGTTACAACAGGAAGCACTCTTCCTGTTTGGATTGTTTTATTTTTCATTTTTCATTTAAAAAAAGCCTCTAAGTAAGGAAACAAGACTCAGAAGTGACTAAGTTTTTCCTGCACTGGCTAGTGTTCATTTTAATGTAGGCGCTGCAGAGTTATATAATGTTGAACTACAGGCTCCACTTCCCCATGCAATGAGCAGGAGATGGGTGTGTAGGGGGATTCTCTCTGTGTGCTCCCATTCTCACCTCAGCTGAATCATGTGTGCTTTAGACAGTACAGGGACACTGTGAGGACAGTGAAACAACTGATATGTGCTGTGCTCTGTGAACAAAATAGCAATCAAGTCATTAGAAAAGGAGAAAGGTTTAGGATATTTCAATGCTGGCCTTGGAAGAGACATTTTCTTGCCAGATGTATAGTGTGGTAGATGTCAAATAACCTGAAGGATGGGCATATCCAGAAATTTGTCATCTCTTCCCCAAATACAATGTTTGATTTAATGAAGAATTATCTCTCCCTGAAGACTTTGGTTAGCCAAATTGCTTCTTTTATGATTAATGGTACAATGCCCTTCCTGGACAGCCAGCCCCAAATGCCTTTTCTAACTTGCCTGCCAGATGCAATGTGTCTGTCCCTGCAGGGTATCATCTTTTTGTGGACCTCTATCACTATCTTCCTCATTAGTTTCTTTTTCAGACTCAGGACTCTGAAACAATAAAATCCCAAACTTTTGCTTCTTAGTGAGAAAGAATCCACACCTTTGAACATCTTTGTGTCCCTCCTCTGAACCCTTCCCAATTCTATTATGTGCTGCTGAAGATGAGAGTAATGGTACTGCACACATTATTCAATTTATGGATAAGCCCTGGATTTATACAGGGACATAATGGTCTTGATTTTGGTCTCTGTTTCTTTTCCAAGAATTCTTATTATCCGGTTTGTTATTTTGACTTCTGCTGAGCATTATATTGTATTTATGTAACTATTTATCATAATCGCAAGATTTTGCTTGAGTGGTAATGGTTAGCTTGGAAAACATCTTACATTGGAAATTAGGACATTTTGTTTTTCTCCCTTAAGACTGACTTTATTATTATCTGTCCTGAATTTCTGCTGTGTTATTATCTAGAGTCATTCAGTTTCATAAAGTTCTCTTGAAATTGTTGAAGAGTGCCCTTTTCAACTACCCTGAAAAATAAATATCAGCAATATGACCACATTGGTGTCTCCACATCATTCTAAATTTGTTCTGTGCCACAAATCCCAGAGCAGAACATCAGAGAATGCTTCCTGTCACCTGTCTAGAAATCCTTGCTGGATGACCTTGCTGATGGTGATGGAAATGCAGAGAGATTATCTGACAACCCTACACAGCCCACCACACAATTGCCTGCTTGTCCAGACAACTCAGAGAGGTTTGTAGAGGACAGAGTGCCTTTGTGAAACAGTGATGACATTTTTCAAATCATCTCCTCTCTTCCAATGTTTGGTTAGTGTACACCCACCCTCCTTGATTCCAGTTATTTTCATGCTGCACAAAACAGGAAGTCATCCTTATGGCTGTGAGGTCAAGGAAATGCTGAACTGGAAGGGTCAGTTTTGGTTACTAGGGCTGTGAGACCTCCCCCTTCTTGAATTGTATCCTGCTGCTTTTCTCCAGTTCCTCATGTTTGTATTGGTCTAACCAGTGGAGTCCTACCTGCATACTTTATCCCAGGGTCATTAAGGAGACTAAAAGAACATGGATGCCCTAAGACACAAGAGAGGGGACAGTCCCTCCAGAGAGACAGCTCTTACAGCTCAGCTTGCAGTCAGCTCTCCTGAAGCTGCCTGCACACCTTAAGAGCTCTTGCAATAATCCCTTCTCCTACTGAGCCCGTAGTCTTCTGCAAGTTTTCAGATGGTGTTTATTGAAGTTTGTTTGCTTTGCTTGCTTTTTAAGAAGCTTTTAGTTTTCTTCCTCAGGAAAAAGAATACTTCATACTGGCTTTGCCTTTGATACACTTGTATTTTGAAGTTTCTGTTTCACTCTGCCTTCCTTAGATTACTTTTCCTAATTTGCTCTAAAACCTTAAATGCCACTGAGATTTGGCTAATATATGTTGTTTCTCCTAGTTCACTTGGTCTCCCTCTTCTTCGAATATGGATGTTTCTTTCCTGTTATCCGGTCATACCCAGTGCCTTCACTGACTCAAGAAGTTTGTAGAAAATATTTGCTACCAAAGTCACGAGTTCATAGAGGAAAGCCTTCAAAAGTTTTGAGATTCAGTTTTCTTCAGCCAGTTGTTTCCTTCAATCAAGAATGCACAAAATCTTTCAGTTGTGCTTCCACTTTATTTGAGGTAATTTGAGTTTTCATACCCTTAGTACCATCTTCTCTTTGCTGCCTGTATTAGTGTCTTCCTTAATCAATATTTTATTTCTGATTTCTATTTGGTTTAGATCCTATCTATCCATCTTTTTAGTATTAGAACTTCTCTGACTTACATAGCTGAATGTAGCCAGTTTTTTAATTGCTGTTAAAATGTTGCACTCATCATAACCCACAAAACTTCACCCATAATTTCCATGCATATTTACTTCTAAAACATTGTTTCCGCTTCAGTGTTTTCCCTTTCTAGACAGCTTCTTTGATTAACTATGAAGTTATTGATACATAAATGTCCTAGGGTGACTATGATGCCTGTATACCCAATCATCTGCAATCATATGTTCTGTGTGTGCTGTGTGTTCTGTACCTATAAGACTGGTTCTGAGACTGAAGCAGGGAAGGAAGAAGCGTGCGGTTTGTTTTGAAAAAACAGTGTTCACTCCTCTGCATCTTCTTCCTCGGGATTGTGTGTGTTTGTCAGATGCACGGACAGTGGCCAGAGAGAGGTTTTTTTTCCTTTTAATTAGTGGAGCTAGCTGAAGGAAAAAGCTTTCTGGACTGGTTTTTTTTTCCTTTTTCTTGAGACTGTTTAAATCTGCTCTGGACTGAAAAAACCCAGAGGAGCACCCATGGCCCACCAGGCCTGGACCTGGGCATTTTCCAGCACCAAAGGGACCGGGACTGATAAGAGACTGAGGGAGCTGAACTAACTCCTGGCAAGGACTTCTCTCAGTTTTGCCATCTCTCTTCAGAGAAGCCAGAGGTTTTATTGTTTCATATTATCTATTCCTTATGCTTGTGGGCAGTTTGTTTGTTAAATAAATAGTTTTTTCCACTTTTCTCTGAGGAAGTTCTTTTCCTGGGCTGGCTGGGGAGGGGAGGGGCTGTTTGGGTTTGCTCTCCAGAGGAACTCCATTTGGAGGTTTCCTCCCAAATTTGCCCTAAACCAGGACAATAACTCATTCCTTTGTACATGTGAGTGCACGTTTGGATGTGTGTTGATTCCTGCCACCAAACTGTTTTATTATGCATTAGCTTGGTCCAGTAATAATTTCTGAGTTCAGTATTTGTTCATGTTTCATGCTAATTTATAGAAGTTCAGCCTTGAGTAATACACTTACTCAGCCTTTGGATTATATAAATATTTCCCTTCACTGTAATTCTTGAGTTGCTCTGGGGGATGGTGAAATTACATGGAAAACACATGGTTTTTCACTTCACTCTAAAGGAATTAAGCTTTACCTAGTTCCTATATGATGTGAACTAAAATTTATTCTATTTTTTTTTTCTATTTGAGTATGATCATGCTTGCAGGAAAGTCTCTGTGGTCTTGATTTAATGAACTGAAGAATCACAGAATAGTTAGGGGTGGAAGGGACCTTGGGAGCTCACCCTGTACAACCCCTGTGCCAAGGCAGGGTCACCTAGGACCAGCGACACAGGAACACATCCAGGTGGATGTCGAGTGTCTCCAGGGAGGGAGGCTCCACAACCTCCCTGGGCACCTGCTCCTGTACCACCCTCAACGTAAAGTTCTTCCTTGTGTTTTAGTTTATGGACATTACTTCTTGTCCTGTTTCTGGACACCACCAAAAAAAAAAAAGAAAAATCCAGCACCATCCCCTTATCCCCTTTGTACCTGCCTTTGAAATACTTATGTGCATTAACAAGACCCCCTCTCAGTCTTCTTGAGAGTAAACAGATCCACCTCCCTCAGTGTCTTCTCATAAGAGAGATGCTCCAGACCCCTCATGACCTTTGTGACCCTTCTCTGGACCCTCTCCTATATCTCCTTGTCTTTCTTGAACTGTGGAGACCAGAACTGGGCACAACACTCTGCATGTGGCCTCATCACAGCTGATAGAAGTGGAAGGACCAGCTCCCTTGACCTGCTGGCCGCACTCTTCCTGATGTAGCCCAGGATCCCACTGGGCCTCCAGGCCCCAAGGACACACTGCCAGCTCATTGTCAATTTGTCACTCATCTTGGGTTGTCTTCTCTGCAGAGCTGCTTTTATGTGGGGCAGCCCCACCCTGTGCGGGTACCTGGGGTTATTTCTCCCCAGGTGCAAGACCCTGCACTTGCCCTTTCTGAACCTCACTGGGGTTTTCTCTGTCCCAAGCCTGTCTCCAGCCTACCAAGGTCCAGCTGAAAGACAGCAGAGCCTTCAGGTGTATCAGCCACTCCCCCAGTTTCATATCAACAAATCTGCTGAGGGTGTCCCTTCATCCAGGTTGTTGATAAACAGGTTGAATAAAGCTGGACCCAGTATTCCTCCCTGAGGAACACTACTGACTACAGGTCTCCAACTGGATTTTACTGCCCTGATCCTGACCCTCTGAGCTCTGCTGTTCAGCCAGCCCTTGATCCACCTCACTGTCCATTCGTCTAACACACATATCCTTAGCTTACCTCCTGTTGTAGGAGGCAGTGTCAAAAACTTTGCTGAAGTCAAGGCAGACAACATCCATTGCTCTCCCATCATAGACCCATCCTGCATGGCATCACAGAAGGCTGTCAGATTTGCCACAGAAAGAGTTTGCTGGTGCTGCTGCAAACATCTCATCGCTGAAGCTGCCTGGGGTTTCTGCTGTGTGTAACAAACAGAGAGGACATAAGCTTGCTATGGGAGGGCTCCTTCTGCTGCTTGTATAGCACTCAGTCAGGCCCAGGGACTCAGCTGCTGCATTCCGGGGATTTAGGGGGTCATACAAAGTTTTAATTTTGAACAGAACTTCTTTTCTGCAGTGCTAGGAGCCAAGGAAGGTCACAGCCTGCCCTTACAGTGGTACACAAGCAAAGGACTACTTTTGGTGCCTGTGGCAAAAAGGCTTCATCACAGCCCTGTGAAGGCATTGTAACATTGTGTGGTGGTCTCTGAGATAAAGGCTGCCAAAGCCTCAGCTAATATTGTTACATTTCCTCTTATTCAAGATATATTCTTGTTCCTTTTATCCATAGACTAGAAGACTGACTTAGCTAAGTGCAGTGTTTTTCTCAGAAAGAAAGTAAATTGGGATTTATGCTGACATAGGATGGGAGAGGGGGAGCAGGGGAACAGTGTTATGTACCTCCCCTGGCTGCATAACCTCCACCTGTCTCTGGTAGTACCTGGATCCTTCACCTGCAAGGATAAAGCCCTGTTTGACATTGGAAACATCCAGGCCTCTCCCCCAAGAACCACATTTGCAAAGATTCTCAGGAATTGTGTGCCCTTTCCACCTAGCTTCTCCAACACTTTCAAGGGTTTTTAAAAAATAATTTGCTTGTTCTCATTTTGTTCTAAATCCTCCTGTGTATAGAATTGCTAGAATCTAGGAATTTTAGCAAAATAGCTGTTTTCTCCGTGTGTGTATGTATGTATAAGTAAACTTCTAGTCCTGACATAAAGTGTTTTTACAGCATACTGGTCTAGATAGGATCATTATGAGCACTATATAAAATATGCATCCTTCCAAATCCAGCATGTATATTGCCTTTACTCCTGTTACAACAATGAGTCATTGTGACAGTCCAAGAGTTTGGGTGTAGTGATGCATTTTGGGTTTTACCAGTTTTCTCTATGCATCTGTTCTTTGTTTTATACTGTTTTATATAAGTTACAATGGTTTCTTCCATGTACCCCTCTGTTAAACCCTTTTTTGGTTTCTCCTGAGTGATTGTCAGGTGTCAATCACAATTATGGGTCCTGTCCATCACCTTACAGCCTCAACCTGATGTCTAGAAGGTTCTAGTGAGGACGTGGAGTGGTTGGCAGAATCCCCGGTTCCACCCCCTTGATTTATTGATTTGTTCTATTGACTGTCTTTTATGTTCTGGGTCACTCCCTTCACCTTCTGGATTGGTTCCAAGCTGTCCCCTTCCCATTTCTCCACCCCCATACTTAAGGTGTTGTACAGACAGAAAACTCGCTTTTGTGGGCTCTCTCTCTGGGTGTGAACAAGTCCCTCATGGACTAATAAACCCCGGTTGAATTTCTCACAAGAGTCCTCCCTTATTCCTTGCTACTGTCCATGCTTCTGCTGAAGGCAATAACCCAGGATTGGGAACATATCCCAGACCTTAACTGTGGGTTTGGTGCCACAGCTAGCCTGGAAACGGGACACAGGTCCTGAGAAAAACACCGTACCACCGCATTTGGGTTAATTGCTCTCCACTGCTAGCTTGAAGAAAAGGACTGTTGGTTCTTCATCAGATTGGACAAATCAACCCCAAGACATGGAACAAGGTATTGATTTGACATCGTTTGCCTCAGATTAATTTAAGGTACAAAGCAAAAGTACTTGATGTAAGCAATACTGTAGCTGACACAATGTTTAGGGTCAAGCATAAAAAAAACCCAAGTAGAGAGCAGAACACATTGAAAAATGTCTGACAGATGGTATTAATTGAATAGATTCAGGCAACTACACAAAATTGAGCCAGTCTGAGAAAAACTGCTTCGGTGGGGATGTTAAGTTCTGCTCAAGGGTGATCTGACCAAATGACACACTAATTATTTTTGAACAAGAAAGTCTAATTCCTTCTACTGTTTTGCCTCGTAGTGGGAGACCTATGTGCTCTCATAGTACCAAGCTTATAAGCAGGACTCTTTCTCCTCTGTCCACGCCTTACAGATTACAAACAGACCCCCAAAGTTAAAGTTCACAGCCATCTCTGCTAAAGAAATGACAGCCTCATTCCACAGTATTTCTAAGATAATTCATGCTTTGCTAATAATTCCCAACTCTCCTTGGGTCACTAGCTCTGTTATCCATAATCCATTCCCCAGGCAATGCCACTGACCTCAGTTATTAGAACTTAGATAGTAGTACATCAATGCATTTTCTATCTGTAACAGTGTACTGACACAAAGACTATGTAAAAAAGAGATATTAAGAAATATCTAGGTTGCAAGATTAAATTTTTACAATGTGAGGTACACCAAATTCAGCAGTGTTTTGAGCAGCCTTATGTAGTATATGCAATACAAAATGATCATCTTTAATTACAAGACAACACATCCTGCTTTTGGCCCAGACACTCATCCTTCTCTAATAGGGAGAGCCCAGCTGCTCTGAATCCGGACTGAAGATGAAGACCAGATGAGGCTCCTTTTCCTAGGATCAGCCTCATTTACATTGCTTTAGGGGTTGTCTAACCAGCCAGACATGTCCTGCTTAGGTCCCCTGTTTTCCATCTGATGGGACCTCTCCAACTGGCTGGTTCCAAACCTCCCTTCTTCTGTGTGAGGATCAGCAAGGTGGTCCACTGGTGACTCCCACCTCTGCCTGATGCCTAAGAGCCCAGTTCCCCAGCCAGAGCAGGCAGTGCCATGTCCCAGCCTGGATGAGGGCAGCAGCTGGAGCTCTGAGCAGCCACAGCATATCAGCAAGCCTCTGGTGTGGAAGCTGCTCCAGTCAGGACAGATTTTTATGTGAACTGCACAAGCATTCTAAGAGCCAAGGTTCATCCTCTCTTCTCTGTCTCTGTCCCATTTTGTGTGCGATCCTAGGTGTCCTCTAAGACTGATTCACCAAGATCTAGCGATTTCTTTTACCCTGACCTCTCTTCTCAAATAAAAACAACTGGTTTTGCTGAAAAATTTGAGAAAGATTGTAGCAGATATCCAGTATTGAGGACTTAAATTGGAGCAGTCAGTCTGGAAAAGCTGAAATAGGGAGCATAAACGTGTATTTTTCCTAGAGGAGGGTTAGTAAGGTAATTAAGCACATGGTGGTCTAGTAGTCATTTATGATGTCTTCTAAGGAGAGGAGCAGCAGCTGATACTGGGATTTTGGGACTGCTATATAAAAAGTTGTCATGCATTCTTTCCATTCACATAAGGATTTTTCTAACGCCTCATTAATTTATTAAAACCCAAGAGCAAATCTTGAATAAAATAATGGCAGTGATCCCAGAATAATTAACCACAGATGGCAAAGTCTGTTTAGTTAAAAACATATACACAAAATAGGGTACCATTTATTGTGACTGTTGCTGTTGACTCCTAATGTGCATGTTGTCTTATTAATGATTTTGGGGCATAGTGAGTGGTCATGTCTTCTTGCTATGATTAGTATTTGTTTTCAGCAGCTGTTAAAAGTTGTTGTTTTTGTGATACTGAATAAATAATTTTAGGTACAGGAAACATTAACAATGAACCATCTGTTTTGGGATACATTAAGATCTCATTCAAAAATGACATTGAATATTCACATTTGCATTTTGAACTTTTAAAAGGAGAACTTATTTTTTTAAACCATGGTTGCATGTGTTAATGTTTTATGTTTTGTCCCCTTACAGAATCAATAGTTTTTCTCTGCAAAAGAAAAGGATTCTGTCACTTAGATGTTATTCAGACTTTCAAGCTTCCCTAAATCATGTGCATTCCTCTGATCCCTGGAATGTGCAGTAATACATTTAGAAGGATTATGATGGGCAGGTGCAAAAGCTTTTTTGAAGTATCCTTATAATCCTAATAATTTTAAAAAATATGATAAAGCAGCTATAAAAATGCAATGCATGCTTTAACAGGCCAGATGTTCCCCTTTATTAGGGTGCAGGATAACCCTCAGGATTTCCTTCTAATCCGGGCTTATTCTCCAATGGATGAAGCCAGTGGGTGTCTCTCCATTGCTGCAGGTGTGGCATCAGGATCCAAAGCTTCTGAAAAGCATTCTGTGCAGATTTTAGGGCTGGGAGATACTTATGCAGCATGCATGTCATGTGCACAGCATGTCCAAGTGTACTGGCACCATGTAAAGTGGTGCCTGGAAGGGTTTAAGGACTCCAGGACGTGCATTCCCTGTAATCCTGGAGGGAGCAAGTGGCAAGGGTCTCATAGAGATGGAGGCACAACAAGCAAGACCAGGTGAAGGTAAAGTTTTTGGCCGTGCAGATTATCTGAACTCTCCCTTTGTTGGCAGTATACAAAGCGAATTCAGTAAGTTAATTAGTTCCTCTTAAGATACATAGACTGAACAGGCCTTTGGAGATTCACATCCCTTTTTACTGAGTGCAGAGGAAACCTTGGAAAGCCTGTCAAGACTGGACAACTACGTTTTAGGTGACTGTAGGCAGAATGAATGTCACCCAACACAGAGTAGCTCCACACCTCTTGCCTGTGCAGGCTGATTACCTTTTCTGGTTTGGTTCAGCTTGCTCTTTTTACATGCTTTTGAAAAACAAACACACACTGATTTGAGCAGGTAGAGTGACTGCTTTCCTGTTCTTCCTGTGGAGAAGACAAGTAGCTTCCATGTACAGTGCTCTCTATATACTACTTTTCTATATTGCATCCTAGTGTGTCTCTCATAATACACAGGAAATAAGAACTGAAATACAATTCTTTTTCTATTTGCAGTAATATCGATAGATATGTTATTTAGTGCTCCACAGCTGTGATTATCCATGTCTTCAGTATTTACATCGCAGCAAAGAGCAAAAGACATCTCCATTTGACTGATGATAGAGGGCTGTACCAAACTTTCTTCTTTATGTTTTTGCTCAATAAGATATATAGCTTTCAAATAAATTGATTTCATAAACAATTTTGGATTAGGGAGCTTTCATCTGTTTCTTCTTTCAAGAAATCAGAATGATGGCTTGTATTTCTACTGACTACCAGGATACTATGTGGCTTATTATTTGTGGGTAACACCACATCTTGTGAAAGCAGACTAACTGTACATGCTCACTTAGTCCCTATAATATTTAATCTCTTATGGGAAGCAAAAAGCCATGGCGCTTTGTGATACATTTAATTATAATTTAATCTGAAAAAAATAAAAGTATTCTTCTTTGTACAAAAGCTCTCACTCCACAACTACAAATACTTTTTAATGGTTGCTCCCTATCAGGCTTTCTCTGCCTGGTAGTTTTGATTAAAGTTTCCATGTATAGACTGCACATGAAGTGAATATCACGTTTTCTTAGTAAAAAACAATAGGGGATCCCGTTGCTGAGCCTGGCCTTCTGTGTGTCTACGGCCCTGGGTGCATGAGGGTGATATCACTGGCTTTATCCTCTAATGTTCATCCCCAAAATCTCCTCCAGGGAATGGACTTTCCTTCTCAAACCAGCTAACAGCAAATCTAAACTCTTAAAAATGGTGCCTGGTGGCATGTCCTCCAACACACAGATTACTCCAAGAACTGAAGACAGAGGCTTGCCTTCGTTGGCATCTGGGGAATGCTCTAAGAAGCACCAGTCGTGTTTTATAACTGTGCATTTTACATTTATCATTACTAATGCTTTATGGTGAAACTACCAACAAACATGGTTACAGATGGCTGGCAAGCAATGAAGCAAACCTAGCTAGTTCTCTCAAGTAACAGGCCTTATTTCTCTGAAGAAAATGGAACAATGAATTAGGGCCTAGCAGATTATATCCTGCAAAACAATAGCCAGTTCAGAGGAGAGAACTAAAACTGTAGCAATTATTTTCTTTTGAAATGCAAATAAACTCTCTGTTAAAGCAGAATATTTTCAAACATAGAAGATTAAATAATTTCCTGCTGGGCAATTTAATTGCAAAATAATATTAAATCACAATGATTTACTGCCAATAAAGATTGGTGGTGTCAAACTTCCATGAATAAATATTACGGGGAAAAAAGTTATTTATGCTTTCCTCACAACATCTCCTGAGAAATGTAGTTTTGGAATTTAAGAACCCATACTCTTCTGGTCAGAGATATTGTGGTTTTAGTGAATGAAAAATATAGGACTTAGAAGGTCTGTGGCTAACATAGTTTATCAAATAGATACTGGAAATTACATAGCTGCAAGCTTAAAACATCAAAGATTTACCTAAATAGAGTCACAGAATCACAGAATATTCTGCATTGAAAAAGACCCACCAGGACCATCCAAGTCCAACTCTCAAGTGAATAGCCCATACAGGGATTGAACCCACAACTCTGGCATTATTTGCACCAGGCTTTAATCAACTGAGCTACAAATAAAGACAATTTTTTGGCCACTGAATGCAGACATGAAGAAAACTGCATCACAGCATGGTGATGTAATCAGTACAGAAAACCTTAGCCTGGAAATCAGTGTACCCAGACATGCTGACTTTATAAACAAACTTAGCAGCCTTATGGTTATAGATTGGTCAATACTCCCTTCAGAAGTAATCTACAAAACCCTACTATGTTTCTAAGATTTGCACATGCAAGTAAAAAATGGAAAGCGGCTGTTACAAAATGCCTTAGTATAAGAGCACATGTCAGAGAAACCTGATATTTCTTTTCATGTCTCTTCAGTCTTTGCTTGTCTTATTTTTCTTCCACTGTTTTATTGTAAATACGAGGTTTTCCATGAGATTTGTTTTAAGAAAAAGGATAGCTTTCTAATGTTGTTGTTTCTTTATTGAATTCAATTGTTCTACCTGAACTTTTACTTTAAATGGGAAAGGCCTTTGCTTTTGAAATGAGAGTTAATTACATGTAATTTTCTCTGTCTTGCAGTTATAATTTATAGTGTTGAGGAAAAAAAGTCAGACAAAATGAAGATACATATAATCATTACCCCCCACAGCTGAACATTACTTTGAAAAAAAAAAAAAAGAAGCAAATGTTTTCCAGCTATAACAAGTTGAAGTTGCCAAAGCTTGAAAAATTTTCTTTTTGTCAATTTTTTGTTTGTTTACTCTTTTTTTTTTTTTTTTTTTAATTAGAGAGCTCACCTTTAAGTGGTGTCTCTTCAGTGGCTCCCATTGCTTGTAAGAGTGGTCTCCAGCTGTGTCAGCTACACCTATACTACTGTGCCTGAATTCCTAGTATGGTACCACCAGTAAGGGTACCTGGAAAATGCATCCTGCAAAGACTGGCCTGATTCTTGGGGTGCCCAAGATTTTCAGAATCTCTTAAATTATTGATTTATCGAATTCAGATTCACACAAGTGTTTCTGGCAATTAGGAGCCCTGAAAGGGATCCTTCTGTATTTAGAGGTTCCAGCTTAGGCCAAAGCAGGAGAGATTGCTCTGTAATTCCTCTCTGTTTTAAGCATCTATCACTAATATTGCTCCAAAGAAGGTAGTAAAAAAGGTGAATTGCTATTTTGACCTAATGCTCATGCCAGCATTTAGTGCATTTTTTTTTTCCCACAAAGGGGTTACTTATTTCTGACAAAAATCATAGTAGTAATAGGAGAAAATCCTGTATTTTTTTTTAATCTGCAGCTACAATTGTATTAAAATCTGATCTGGCTTATAGTACATCTTTTAAAAAAGAATAGAGCAAAGATAAAATAGGAACACAATTCTAAAAATTGAAACAGAAAGATGAACATTTTACTAAAAAAAAAAAAATAGGGGGTGGCTAAGCCTCATTTTCATCAGGCCTGCCAACATTTAGGACTCAGTGAAATCTGAATTTCTCACTTTGTTTCTCTCATCCCTTTAGTGAAGAAATACAAATGATGACAGCTTGTAAAAGTCTTTTGTCTAAGTGTTTGTCTCCAGAAAATTAAATAGAGGTTAATCTGGTCTGGATTGTTATGGTAGCACTTGGAATGAAGCATTTCACTTTTGAGCTAGCCCTGAAATCTAGGTGAGGCCATTTCTTCTGGTGAGAAGCAATGGACAGAAAGTTTGACTGAAAAAGGATCATGGTGGTGGCGTTAAGGATTCAGTTCAGCATTAAAACAGGGTGCAGAATGCTCGTGTGTGCAATGAGGACTGGAGGGAAGGAGTGTGAGTAGGAAGGTGCTGAGGGTACTCGGGGAGCTGAAATGAGAAACTCAGCAAGATAAAAGGGGTAAGATGGTGAGGTGAATCTGCACATAATGGCTTTCAGAAGCTTCGGATCCTGTGCCACACCTGCAGAAATGGGAAGACATGTCTGGGGAGAGAATGTAGGGTTGGGACCATGGGGACACAGTACCCTAATGGCATAGGGACTATTGGCAGTAAGAGTTACAACTGTGAAAAGCCCTGTAGAGAGAGATAAGGCCTTCCCTGCTTGCCACCAAGGTCATTTGTAGAGGGGTCTGTCAGCCTGTTTATCTGGTAGCTCTGTGGTTCAAGCACAGTGAAAGCAGCAGTCAGTGGAAATGATAAAACCTACAGTCTCACTGTGACCATAAAACAGTTGAGATTTTGGATCTAACATCCAGGACAGGGGTTTTGTACTCCAACTTGGAACATGAAAACAAATATTTATAAATGGATTTCCATTGAAACAGAGATGAACCAGTAGGCTGCATGTTTTGGATTTTGAGCTGGCAAACAGCCTGGTAGCTTGCTGTTCTTGTCATGTGATTTTTCCTAATAGAGTATCTTGAAAACTGATTGCATCATCTCCACTCTGCTGTAGTGTAAAGTGAGGAGATAACAGAGAAAATGCAGAGGTGCTGAGTTGCTCACAGCTCTGATCTTGTAATGAAGAGGTTGTATTATTATTTACAAAATAACTGATTCATTCAGGGATGCTCTGAATGAATTCCTTTGAAATATGACGCACCATATGTTCAGTGACTCAGTTTCTATCATTTCCACTGTGTTGCCGCAGACGTTGTATCTGGTCCATTAAAATCTTGAATTCTGCTTCTACTCTACATCAAATTTCTTTTGTTGCTTATCTACATAAAATATTCAAAGTAGTACTTCAGAGGCAGCTGTAAGCCAAATATCAGCTGTAAGCTGATACCAGCAATAAAACCATAAGCCACCATCCCTAGGATTTTCAGTCAGGGTGAGTGATCTCTTTTATGTATTTAAGAACTTAACTGATCCAGCTGCCACTGGAGTCAGCAGGAGGCTTTTTCAAAGAGCAAGAGAGGGCCAAACTCCCTCTTTATGTATTGGTTTTCATAATACTGGATTTTACCCCTCAAACCAGAAACGAGCAGAGTGCTTTGATTTTGATTGATCAAAACCATAATGAGGAAGGCTGTTGATTTTGAGGCTGTGCTGCTTGATCTAGCTTTTGTCTGAAACTATCAATCTGTAATCCTTGTTTGAAATAACTTCTCTTCATAGCAGGGGCTTGGCTGCTGTATATGTGTGGTTGTGCAAGGGTTGTGTTGTGGCTGGGACAGAACCCATCATACATCCTAAGTCTTTGGGAGCCTGGAGAAAACTTCTACCTTCTCTTCCTGTTGCTGGGCATTTATCCTGGAGTGAACAGACAACTAGTTTTCTAATAAATATATCAACCACTTGGTATTTAGGGCAAAAAACACATAGTCTCCCTGCCGCACCCCTCCCATCCGCTGTTAAAGTAAGATTTTCCATCAGTAACCATTAATTTCGGTTAATTTTTAAAAGGTCCTTTGCATAACACCCCAAAATTTTGTCCAAGCAGAGAATGCTGTATCTTCTTGCTGTTCAGGAAACTTGAAGCACAAAATGTTGCTATTTTATTTAATGTACTACTGGTATATATATGCCCGATATATTTTGTTGTTTTAGTCAGTCATTTGTAGCTTAATGGTGATATTTAAATGTCAGAACTGTTTATGTTGTTGGAAAATTCTGTCTGTCTTTCCTTTCTGGTTAGACTCATAGGCATTAGAAACAGAAGTACATTGGTAGCTCATTTTTTGTGCCTGTAGCCCAGGCAACTGTAGGAGGAGATAATGTCCCAACAGCATTAACTTTTGTGCTGTGACGTTCTGCTCCCAGCCAGTGTGGGAGAGTTAATTATGGTGAACATATGGATGTACAAGGAGATAGAATTTCTGTGCAAAGCCAGGTATTAAATGGGATTGGAAAATACTTTTTGCATGGATATTTGAAGTTATACATCCTGTTTCCACTCCTGGCCCAGCAAAAGCAAATCTCTAAGTGAGGGGAGCTCAGAAAATACCTTGTGCCCTGTTTTGAGCTCAGAAAATACCCTGTAGCCTGTTTGGCAGTGCCTGCTGGTGAAGTGCCTTAAGAGTGTATTGTCCTCAGCTGTCCACCCTGCTCCATCTTCCAACCCATCTTATTCTGTGATTCTGTTATTGCAGGGGCTGTGGAGTAGGACATGCACTCTCCACTCTGGCTGGGGCAGGGGTAGTTTGGATTTTCCTGATAGCAGTCCTCCCTGTGTCCCTGCCCCAACAGGAGTAAACTCTGGAGGTGAGCTGCAGACATCAAATGGGTGGGTGGTATTTGAAATGTCATGTGAGGAAATATGTTGCACGTCCTGAAGGACCGGGCAAGCAAGGAGTAGGTTAGGAGTTGGCCGCTGAGATGTTATTTTGTACCAGCAGCCATGAATCACCAAAATCCAAGAATGGAGTTTGGTCTGTGCCATCTATGTGGCTCTCTGGGAAATTCTGTCCCAACAGACCACACAGCGGTTAAGGAAAACATTTGTTAAAATTTTGTGTTCTTAAGTGCGGTTATATGGAATGCTGTATATTAAAAACTGTGTTTTTTCATAGTGGTTTCAGCACAGCAATTTAGCTTATGGCTTTGAAGCTGGAAACTGTCACATGAAACATTAGGCTCCAAGTTCCCTTGAACAGCCCTTGTTCCACCACCCACCACACCCAGTGCTCTGAAGCTGTTTCATTATAATCCCTTGTTACAGCAGCTCCATTCAGCTGTTTGAAGTCTGGGATTGAATTCTGCTATATAAACTTTTTTGCCTGAGGGCATGTTTTTCCTTCTTCAAAAGGAAGAATAACGGTTGTAATATTTTAGTGGGCTATGATTGTTTCTGGTGCAATTTGATGTCAGTGAGACTGTACTTAGGCAGTCTCTGGCATAACGATGACAGAAAAGTGATACTTGAGGTGGCTTTCCAGTTTCAATGACAAAAAAGAAACACCCCCCCCAACAAAACAAAACAACAACAAAACAGCACCAAACAACAACAACAACAACCACNTGCCTTTTTCTCTCTGTGCATGATGTAACTCATTAGCAATTTGCCCCTGTTACAGCACACCCTCAGTATCTTTCTCACCTTTGTGCTGTAAGTGTGGTGGTGGTGTCTGTGCCTGCTTCCACACAGACAGCTGGATGGAACAGGTGCAACTTGCTCCCTTTACCCCCACATCTGCCCCTGCATTGGGTAGGAGAGAGTTCAGAAGGCTTCTTGTTTTATGGGCTGCTTCACAGGCTGGTCCCCAGCAGCCTAAGTGGCTCTTGGCTCCTCTTGATATTGTCCCACAGCTCATACTGTCACTCTGAAGGGTCTGCAGGAGCCTCCCTCTGGAAGGTAGTTCCTCATGTGTGCACCCCACGCTGCCCCTTTGGACTCACTGCTGAAAACTGTGCAAGAACCACTGGCAGCTCACCCAGCCACCTGTGGCAGGCAAGAGAAGGACAGAGCCGTGAGCATGGGTTCACCCATACCATATCTTAAGCATCCTAAACTTCCTTCAAGATGAGAGCTGCTGTTGTCAGCAGTGCTAAAATGGAAATGCAAAGTGTTGACTGCTTTGGCTCTTGTTTAATTTTACTGAATCTTCCTGTCCACACGATGCTCGGCTCATGTAAATGAAGACAGCCATGAACAACACTAATAAAAATGTATTTGTTCTGGACACTTTAACAGAAATTCTTCAGAGTGCTTTTGATCTTGGTGTTTGTTTTTTTTTTAAATAATCAAAATCAGTAGTATAATAACAAAAAAATAAACAAAAAAACAAACAAAAAAACCCCAAACCAAAACCAACACCCTCCTATCAAAAAAACCCCAACAAACCCCAAAAGACAAAACACCAGGAAAAAGAACCCGTAAGGGCAAATAAAAGACTATGAGGAAACATAAGACATAAGGGACCTGGTTAAGACTCAGTGATTGGGCTTACAAAACCAGTAATTTTATTCAGTCCAGATTTCAGACCCCCAAGTGTGGGACACTTTGGAAGACAGCATGTGCCTGCAGCTGCATCCTCCTGGTTTCATCTTTTCAGCTGGCCACCAGTGCAGGATGATCCTGGCTGCCAGCTGGGCTCACCATGCAGGGGTGCACTGCTGTTCCACTTAACACCCCTCTGATCAGACAATGCAGATTTCACATGTTTTATTTTCTGTTTACTCATTCAAACTCATGGTTAGGCAGACACTAAGGATATTATTATTTCATGATGCTGATCTTCATACACGAATATTAGATCTAAAGAGCAAAAATTGGAAGTGGGGTAAAAAGGTCACTGAGTTTCTTGATCTGTTCCTATTTCCTTTTGAAGCGATTAGGAATTTTGTCATTCTGTGACAGTGGGAATTGGAACAGTTTCTTTTATGATCAAATAAGACTGGCTTTCATGTAATTAATTTCTGAGATCTGAAAACATTGTACAAATAATTAAAAAAATACATGCCAAAACTGTGTAAATTCCCATATACTGCTTATAAGGAAACCCTACATGTACTGCTGGTAAGAAAAACATGTATTTGTCATTTTTGTCTAATATTACCACATTATTTCTTGTCTAATGGCCATACACGTAGTTGAATTTATCTTCTTGACACTCACACTATTCTGGCTGCAATGGACATCATCTTGAAAAGGGATCTTTTATTTTTTTGGTCATGTAATGCAAATGACTGAAAGGTGGGATTCATGTGTTTTCTGCTGTTTGGTAGTTTTGCATTGTCTGCACAGCAGCACAGTCCTATCAGTCCCTCTAATTGCCAGCATTTATCTAGAGCATTTCTCCTATAAGAAAAGGATCTGAGCGGCCTGATCTGGTCGAAGATATTTTTGCTCAGTGCAGGGGGTTGGGTTGGATGGCCTTCACAGTATTCCTTGATTCTATGAAAACGTGTAGTGCAAACTTGAGCTCTAAAACTTGCAGAAAACATATAAAGTGTGAGGCAGTTATAACATTGTTAACCCTGATGGTGCAGCTGTATGACAGCTGGGAGCTGCCAGACTGGCCTTCAGTGGTGTCTCGGTTTGAAAGACACACCCTTATTGTTGATTGTTTGCCTTGTCATCCATATGCTCACTAGTAAAGAACTGTTTTTCCTATTCCCATATCTTTTCTTGAAAGCCCCTTAATTTCAAAATTATAATAATTTGGAGGGAGGGGATTTACATTCTCCATTCCAAGGGAGGCTTCTTCCTTCCTTAGCAGACACTTGTCTTTCCAAACCAAGACAGCCTGAAATCATGTGGGTAAGACCTCATGCTTGCAGGGACATTGTTGGACTTGCTGCAATTTTTCACTCTGTACCAAGGTACCCATGGCATGGAGTGTGCTACAGATCTCTGCTCAGGTGAATCCAGGTCAGCTCTGCTTTCTGAGGGTGATCCTGTATGATAGAGGCTCCTCATGAGGGCAGGATGTGTAACATAAAAGAAAATGTACAGGAACAAACTGACATACAATTACTCACAATTAAAAAACTGAAACACCTGGGTATTTACATTTTTTATATTTCTTAGAGTATGTAATTTGTATGCACCGAATAATAGAAAAGGTGGCTGCTGAGGGATGGAAGTTTCTCCATGGTAAAGAAGGGGAAAAAACAATTTCCTATCCATAGCTTTCCAGAAAATACCTGCAGAGTTTTGCCTTCTGTTGGTTAAGAGTCAGTCTGTTAATTTGTCAGACAAAAGAGGAAGGAAATGTAATACTAGGATGAGTTATAACACAAAGTGGTAAATATAGCCTACACACAAAGATACAGCCTGCCCAGTCCTTGGGAAAGATGGCAGTCAGGTTCAGATACCACAGCTTAGACTAATTTTGTTCTTACCACCCACATCATAGAGTTCTGCATATGCATTTCCTGTAGTTCTGTTTTCAGTTCTTCTGATTATAAAGAGCTTTTAAAACTGAATTTTATTACAATATATCACACCAGTACCATTCACTTGAAGATAGATTCCTTAAAATAACTTATTATTTCTTTTTCTGATCAAAGAGCAACCACAGGAAATCCGATAAAGAATCAGAGACTTCTTTCCCTGGAGTCAGTAGCACATTAATATTTTTCATATTTGTATTTGCTGTCATCAGCCACAATTCTGTTTCAGATCAAGGGTACGGGAGCCTTTTTCAATGTGGGAGGGTAGGACTTCAGGCAAACTTAAAACAGGTACCATTTGTCTTGCTTTAAATAATTCTGGTTTTTAAATCCCTTAAAGCTCTTCATTTTCTGTATGACCAGAAAATATTCAGTTCCTCTCCATGTTCAAAGTGATGAACTCTGGAAAAAACAAATTATCATATGGTGTTAATTCTCTATAAGCAATCACATTTCCAGCAGTCAGCTGACTTAAATTAAGGCATTATTAAGTTTTCATATGTAGAAAATGATATGTGCACTGCTTTGAAAATGTAGAATAAGCTCAGCAGTTTATATTTCTTGAGTGTAAATGCCTTTCTTGTGCGTCTATATGTGATGATTTTTTTTTGACACAATGAGATTAAAAGGGAGTGAGGCTCAGGGAGCCTGCTTAGGCCTGTCTGTGTTTACTGTTCACAACACAGTGCCAGGCACCCAAAGCAGCCTCTGGGGCAGGTATTTGCACCCCTGGGTGTGTGTATTAGTAGAGCACTGTCAGTCTGAAGCCCTTTGCAGCAGGGCAGTTATTGTGCTGAGATTTACAAGCTGCCAGCTCAGGCTTTAAAAGAATATGATTGTTTTGGGGAATGGATTCTTGTAGAGGTGGGCTTTGACTGTGGTGATTGTTTTGAGAATTTTTCAGATGTAGGGCCGAAACTAAATCAGAATCCTGAATGTTTTTCTTCAGCTTAGTGAGGCTGAAAATGCCCCAAGAATTATGCACTGTTCACTAATGTCACATGTTGAAATAGTTCTAATATATGAACATTAAAGAACAGGGTCTTTATTGTTTATTAGGTGTACATTTGTTTGACAAATGCAGATACATGAGCAACTGTTGTTACACTGCAGCACTTAAAGAAGGGGTCTCATTCTTCACATCTGCCCTCAAGCAACAATGTGGGGTTATCTGTGCCAAAATGAAATTAATAGCTACATGCTACAAAAAATTGCAGCTGTCTTTGCTGTGCCAGCACAGGCCATACAACACTGCTGCTGCTCATGGGCTGGTCCTCTGGGTTAATGGTGTCACAGAGGTGAAACTGCAGCTATGTCAGGTACATCTGCTGTGCCAGCATTTTCCTCTGTTATCATTAATACAATATGCCACCCATTACTGCCTTTGGGGGAAACAAAGAGGGGGAAAACTGTGCTGTCACAGCAGATGCACTCTGATCTGGTCCAGGGGGACTGGGGTGCTTCTACTGACTCTTGTCTCAGATTTAGGTATCAGTGGTGGTGGAGCTTCTCAGCCAGGGCCCATGATCTGTTTCTCCTCAAATGCTTGGACCTCTGCAAGTCAGTGCACTCTGAGAGAGCACTGTAGCCTTGCCTGGCTTTTCCACACACCTCTGCTCTCTATGAGCGTCTCTCACACCCCATTAGTGGTGGGTTTTTTTAGGCAGATGAAGCAAAAAAGTCACAAATGTGTGACTTTGCCTCATTTTGACAAAACCCCTTTGTGAAATGCAATATGAAGGTCGTGAGAGCAACACTTGTGTGGCCACACATATGTACAGTGAGTTGCAGCTCTTGTGCTGTACATTGATTGGCACCTGATTCTGAAAAGAAAAGACCATCTCTACAGCGGCAGGTAGAAAGATATAGCCACGTTGCAGTTACCAGAAGCCTTGGGTCTATAATAAAAAGGAGTTGCTGAGGGGTTTGGAGCACTTGTGCTTCATTAGTCATCAGTTCAGTAAAGTACAAGGAGAGGTGGGTTCAGCTGGAGCCAGGTTACTGCTGAACCTATCTCCTTGTCTTGGTTTAGAAAGACAGGTATCTGCCAGGGAAACTGGGGTTCCCCTTAGAATAGAGAATGTAAACCCCTCACCCCCGGCCAAATTATAATTTTGCTATTAAGGGCTCTCAGGCAAAGATTTGGGAATAAGAATAACAGTTCTTTACTAGGAATATCAATAATACAAATGTGGTAGAAAAAAACAAAACCACCCCACCAAACCAGCAAACAAACAAACAACAATTTTGGAAAGCCCTGACAAAGTCAGAGCTACAACCCGATGCCCTGTTGGTCAGGGTGTCGGAAGCAGTCCAAAAGTAAGTCCTCCTGGGGTGGCAGATGTGATTTTGTTGAGGTAGAGATGATCCTGTAGCCAAAAGGGTCCAGAGGTGGTGAGAAGGGTCCAGTCTTCCTCCGGTAATCGGATGAAGCAAGAGAACATCCTGGTCCCGAGTCCCAGTTTTATTCAGGTAGGAATAGTTGGCTCTTCCCACTGGGTGGAGCATCTCACAATAGGATGATGGAATGTGGGTATGTGTTGGGAAGGGGAAACAGCTTGTGGAGAAGAACAGCCTGGGGAGTCGCAATGACCCATCATGGAGAAAGATAAGAACAATGCCCTACCTGGTATTAACCGTTGGGCCATTACCAAAAGGCACCCGCCCCCTCCCTCCAGAGTAAACAAGGAACAGCCCCCCAACTGTTTTCAGCAGATGAAAATGGAATATACTCTATAACCCAGGACACTCCTTTTCTGGTGCTCCCACAGTTCTTTAGTTTGAAATTCTTGATGATTTGATTTATTCTGTTTATTCCCTGAAGTGCTTTAGACATTAACCCTTTCTCAGTTTATGCTGGGAAATCTTTCTCTGTTTGCCTCCTGGGATCATAAACTGATTTAACTTATTTTAATCTTGCAGTGACCCAGTTAGATTTATGTTCACATAGAAAAATGAGATTGAGGCTGTTTTCTTTGGAAGGACTGCTGTGGTTTAATTTTTGTTTTCTATCTTATTTTTGTTATAAAAATGTAGTACCTATTGATCTGGGGATGAGAAATTAAATCACACAGCTGCCAGGAACCATGGCAAAAGTAACCGGAGGAGATCGACTGAGGAATGTAAAATCCGATCTGCAAATGAAAAGCCGAGCAGACTCAACCCCCAGCCTCTGACAACCGAGTCCACATCGAGTCGGCTCAACCCCCCCCTCCCCCGCCCGTCTCAGACAGCCGAAACTACACCTATACAGGATGGGAGCCCCGAATCCACACTGAGTCATCTGGAGACGGAGACCCTCTCTGCACCTGAAAGCTGCTTGAACTAATCCCAGGAACTCCATTCAGATTTGGCTAGGACATAATTAAAACTGAATAGAAAGACCATCTCTGAGGAAAAGCCTGGCCCGGAGGAAAATAAACTGTATAAAAACTGGGTCCCGGGAACAGCACATTGGAACAGATGACCAAGGACTTGGCGAGGGCCAACCTGGTATCTGTCTCCCAGTTCGATCGGACTTGAACTCTGCTGTGGTGGGAATCTTTGCTGGTTCTGCTGTTTTGTGTTGTTGTTTTTTTTCTTTTCTTTCCTTTTTTTGTAACCAACCTAATTGATTTTGGAAAATAAAACTTTAATTTTTGATTGGAGATTTGAGTCACCATATTTATAACATTTTCTTGAAAAACTATGTCTCTGAGATGACATAATTCTTCATCATACGTATGTGCATGTTTGGAGAGGGATATCAAGACAATTTTCATGAAAGAGGTATTAGTAGAGATGAGAGACATGCTGTATGTACTCATAGCAGATCTGGGTTTTCTGCTTTCCTTCTGCCTCTGCTATCAAAATTTGCCATCATCACAGCTTTTTTTTTACATTTGTTGGCTGGCAGTGACAGGAAGAGTATTGGAAATTGCCTGTTCTCAGTCACTCTTTATTATTCTGTGGGTAAATGGAATCATAATGCCACAACAGTAGATTTGAAAAGGTGAGACTGTAACCAGAGTTCAGAACTTTTCGAAAATAGTGATTTTAAAGAGTGACTCTCTTCTGCTAGATTGAAAATGTACACTGTAGCTTGGCACTGCATTAACAGTCTGGATGCCTGATGCCTCTTCAGGTTCACTATCATGATATGGATTAAGTCCCTTGTAGCAGTGAGGGTTTAAACCCGTTTTGCAGTAGGTCTCTGTAACACAACACTGAGGCTTTGGGTCTGATTTTTCAAAAGCATTTCAGAGCACATTCAGATGTGAGCAACTGAATTTCCCCACCATTGATGTGAGGCAAGGGCTAAGTGTTTTGTAGGAAATGTGCAGAGCAGCCTACTATTTTGCAGGTGAAGTAATTTCTGGCACTTAAGCGTAGAATTTGCAAATGTGGTACTTGTTGTGATTAACAAGAACCTTAATTTCTCTTTCATTTTCTCTTTTAATTTCTCTTTTCTCTTAATTTCTCCTTCCTCCCTTCTGGGGTTTGCCCATATTTGTATCTGCTTGGTAATGAAGGGATCCATTTGGGATGATCAAAATAGCCAGGGATTGCCCAGACTGCTAAGCAGACCTTGCAACAATGCATTCAAATGCATGAGACAGCTCCTGGCTCTCTTTCGTCTCTCACCATAAGTACAGATATGGCTTTTTGTCACCAATAAATAGTGGAGACCCTGGTCTATTGTGTGGCCCTGAGGGCATGTAACAATGTATACAGCTCACATCTGTACAGTTCTTTTCTACTTCTGGAAAGCAGGGTGGTAATGCTGGTTGTGGGAAGCAGTACTTATCTCCAAATCATGCCTGGACACTGGCGAGAGTGCTGGTTTTTGGCACAGGTCAGAGTGTTTTAACAGAAGCCCTGAGGCTGGTGAAGATGAATGAAATTTGCATGTGAAAGCATTAGCAGAAACGGAAAAACAAGGGTTAATGAAATGACTAGGTTAGTTGTAGAGGCAAATTCATTCAAAGAATTTGATAACAAGGAGGCAAAGAATAAACTAAAGCCTAAATCAGTGGTAAAAGGATGAGGAGAAACTGGAGGGGTGCTGCAAAACATCCTGATAAAGAAAACAACAGAACAATGGGAAGCAGGAATTCAGCCTTTAAGTTAAATATCCTGTCAGATCCCCGGGGTTCAAAAAGCACATTCGAAACACAGTTTGTTGTCACCAGAAGCAAACCTGAGGGCTGTGCCAGGACTTGGCAGCCAGTGGTGCTGCACTGCCACCTCACACACAAACAGGATGGGTGACTGGGTGCAGATGACCCATGGGAAACCAAGGAAAACCACAGCCACTTCATTTTTCCTGGGATGAGGTGAGCTGAAGTGTCCTCACAATCCCATGGTAAGTGAATCAATGTCTTCTACGCATTTTGAGTGTAGGAGCCTGGTCTTTCTCTTCTTTTAAGAAAATACCTTTGTCCAGATTAGAGTTAATATATTTTTAATAGATCATTAAGAGATTTTTTAAAAAACTGTTTGCTAGGACACAGATGGCATCAAAAGAGAGAAAAACCAAATGGTTCTATTAACAGTGTCATCAGTTGTCTGAGTGGCTTTTACATACAGTAGGAAATAGTGTCTAGACATATTTTTAGTGCTTGATCCTGTGCCATGATAGAAATAATTTTCCATTATTCAGGCATGCTGGTGGAGATAGAGCAACTGATTTCTAAATGTTAATTAGAAGTAGTCTTCTGAGTGGTGTTACCTGCAAAAAAGGTACTATTATTATTAGTATCATTATNCCTATTACATGTAAGGCAGATATGGTCAGGTGATTACTTTATAAATTATTCTTCAACTATTTGTGTAGAAAACTCTTCAAGGTTTGAAGCTTCCTTTCTCTGCTTCATTATATTAGTCTTCAGCATGATTCACAAACTTGACAGTTAAACAATATTTGTGCTCAATGCAGAATTTCCAAGATGGAGTAAAATAAAACGCAGGGTAAAGTATTTTGCATATTTTTTTTAAAAAGGATAGCTTTAAAGCAATGAAAAAATAAAGAAAGCAGCAGCAACAACAATGCTATCAATAACAACAAGAACAATAATAAAGAGAAGAGTAGAAAAGGAGAAGATGAAGGAAGAGAAAAATTTGAAAAAAACTTTCCTGAAACAAGAGAAGGGATATGTTCTTTCTGAATATTACAGACTGTTTTTACCACAAGTACCCAGTGTGAACAATGTTTTATATATAGACATACACACAATTTTTATGGGTTTATTTTCCTTCTGTCAGAATGCCATCTATTCATCCTTCTTTCTGAAGAATATGCTTGTAAGTATTCCGGAACAATTCTTTACTTTGTAAGAAGGTTGTGAATGGACCACCCTTCCTCTCTTCAAAATTTAAGAACATGCTATGAAATTGTATTATAAAATCTGATGTTGGGATCAGTCAAAATAATTCATCTGGATTAAAAATCTCATTTGTAAAACTGCTATTTTAAAAGGTTTGAAAGCCAGTCAAAAATAAATGATTTATTAAAACTAATTTCAAAAGATTTAACACCAAAAAGCTGTTGAAACACTTAATTTCTAGCCAACTTTCTATCTCAGCCCTATTGGTATAGTGTTTGAATGAATACCTCACAAGTATACTCACATGTGCAAGACTTGTCACAAAAGGGAAATTGTTATTCTCGTTTCACTGAGTTTTCACTCAGTGCTTTCGAGGAAGCACTAAGACAATGCTTCTAGTCTAGAGACATGTTACAAACTGTGGTGAAGTGAGATTTCTTACACTCCAGTTCCATCTGCAGAGAGCTTTCCTGAGGGATTTTCTTCTAAGCATGGGGAACATATATTTGGGCAGGTTTGATTCAATTTCATAATGGCTAAAATTTCTACTCTGGTTACTGTTCAATGGTTTTCATGGCCCAGCTCTTTCTTGTGGGCCCCATCAACACTTGCCTGGATCAGCATGAATACAGAGTTTGGATAAACCTAGGGACTGAACTGATGTGTCACATTTTCAGGTATGCTGGGGGAAAGCTCTTCAGCGAGAAGGGTATGGTTTACACTACACATTTTTCTAGTCAGGCATTTCTAGCACCTTCTTCAACACCAGCTGTGGTACCAAAGTGACTTGGTAACTACCTACAGGTATTAGAGGCCAGCTAGAGTCACAAATAAGGACTACCTGACTGTTTTTTCTACTCATCTAGATGTAAACTGAAATGCAAACAGAGAACACAGAAGCTGTTTTGGAAGATGATACTTTTGTTTCCTGTGTGCTTCCCCCACAGCCTCTCCCTGCTGCCTGCAGAGGGCATGGGCTTCCAGCTGGCCTGCTGAGGGACTGGGTGGAAAAGAGGGGCTATGTAGGGCAGGGACCTGGTTCTCTATCCCTGCTGCTGTCACCTGCTCACCAAGGACTGGGGAATCTGCTGCCTTTGCAGAAGAGAGAGGTGCATGGTTCCCCTCAGGAGCTCCAGTCAGGGTGGCAGCTGTCACCTTGGTGCCCACAGGACCTGCAGGGCAGAAGTTGCACTGTGCAGGTCACCTACCTCTCCTGCTGCCTCTGTGGCTCTGCTGCTGGAACAGCTGGGTCCCTCTTGGGGACCAGTCTGGGGGTCCTGCAAGAGCTTTGGGTGCAAGGGTTTGACCCAGATGATGTGAACAGTCAGGTATTCCCAGTTCTGTGACAGCTCTTTCTTACTGGTCTTTACCCCTTGAGAAAATTCTTGGTCATTGTGCCTGGGACCCTCCATCTGTGGGAGCTAGGACACGCGAGATGCAGCTGTCTTGACAGAGCAGCAAGCCTGGCTCCGGCCCTCAAGTGTCTGCTTTTGGTCCTGTGTCACTGCTGGCCTCTCTCTCCTACCTCATCCATCCTCTTTCTTGGCTGGAAGTAAGGTTTGCCTTCTCCTTCATAGACATCTCCAATATTTTTCTGGAGACAGCAGTGGAAGCCAGATACCAATTCAGCTGTGGGCTGCTCAGTGGAACAGCCTGACAGCCTTTAGAGTCCCTTATGTTCTATTTGTGGGTAGAAGCTTTTCTGCTTTGCTGTATCCATTCCTCATTTCCTAACTTTATCCTTTGGAGAACTAAGATAAGCAGAAACCCAAAATTTGATGTCTTAAGTAGAATAAAGGTGCATGTAAAACTCTAGAAAGCAGAAAATTTCAAGCTTGGCTGCTAAGATTTTACAACAGGTCATACGCCTCAAGACCCAAAGGCAGTATACAGGCATTATAAAGGGATCCTACTAACCAGGTCAAACTAACAGGCTCACATTTGGAAATGCAAAATTACAAGGCAAAATATCTACCCCTTTATTACCTTAGCTCTGCACCCAAGTGAGCCTGTGAGATCACAGTCTGTTGTAAGTATGTGCAGACAGTCAAATGAGCAAGAGGGCTTTATTGATATGTAATTGTTTTCCAGAGCAAACTCATACTTATTTATTATTTAAGGCCTATTTATGCCTCCTTGCAATTTTCTGTAAACATATCCATATCTCTTAAAACAACAATATTTGTTTTCATCTTCTCCTGAGGGGAATTATAGGTTCATTTGCTCTAATTCAGCTGTGCCTAGTGTTGGTACCTCTGCAGTGCCGCAGGTTCCACTGTAGTATGCCACCTTTCTTTATAAACTCCTGGTGGAAGCTTCAATCATTCACAGATTTTAACATAATAATTCATGTCACAGACACTTTTCCTTAGCAGCTTGCTAGTTGCTGAAAGAGAGCTGGAGTGATTACATTTCCTGAATCAGTTACTTGTTTTCCTGTTCATTATGGAAATGCATTTTTATTAGGCCCCCTATAGAGCAAAAGTCAAGATTGTTGCTGCTGTTGAACCAACCCTGATTTATAACCTGTGATGTTGTCCTCACTCATGGGTTACCATGGTTAACAATGAGTCCTTACTTTAGCTCTAGGGGTTTATTTAATGCCCCACAGACATGCCCTGGGGTTAGGACACAGTAGTAATCCATAGCAAGTTAATTTGATTATTATATAGACCATAAATCAGGTTTTAAATTGATTCAGCAACAAACAGTATGAGGCTTTATCATTTGGGATCCTCATGTGTTGTAACTCCCCCATGCACCAATAACAAACTAATTGTTATTCATTAATGCCACCAAAATTAGGATTCACTGGCTATGGTTCAGCAATGAGAAAAAATTTCCTTTGCTGATTTTAGGTTGTGGATGTTGCTCTGTTTCCCAGCTTGGAATGATGTAATGGCTAAACTGGAGGACATGGGGATGAAATTAAGTCTGTTTCTAGTTGGAGTAGAGCGTATGCAATACATGGTGCTACTGAGTGTGACTGCAGATGTAGAGAGGGAGATCTTCAACAGTCGATTTTACTCTTTCTGTTCATGCTGTTATCAGCTAAGCACTAAGAGGATGTAATGCAGCTGCCTCTTTTCTGTGGAAGATGGCATGATGATGGGGTCTGCTATACACAGTTTATTTATGATAGCTAATTTTGTACTCATGTTAGTTTTGCCCCCTCAACTAGGTATTACAAATCTTGGTCATGAACTAGTTATACTATGGTATTGGGAACAAATGCAGGACTTTGTTATGGCTTCTGGATTTCACTGGGGAAACGTGGGCCACTGGGTTTAGCTCAAGTCCACCTTGCAAATTCTGTGAGTATAAAAAGAGTCTGCAAAAGGGTAAAACACTTCAAATTTTCCTTTTGCTTCTTGCTCTGTAATTTTCTAGAGTGTGAAGTCTGGTGCAGCAGGATCCAACCCTGTTATAATGCTACTTCACATTATTGCCTTTAAGGTACAGTGTAGTGATGTTTTCTACACTCTGTCCCAGGCAGGGTAGGGTGATACCACCCTGGGGGAGTATGAGGTATATTACATGATGGTCTACCTCTGCAGTTCCCAGTGCCATCACTTTCCTGCTCATCAGGCTGCTGTCATGAGGCTGGAAGAGGACCAGTGTCACAGGGCATGTGCCAGACGGTGTTTCCCTGAGGGCAAGGACACAGGGCATTTGTGTAAGGGGTGGTGTGCTTTGCATGTGTGGCCCTTGCTGCTGACCTGACCTCACCACCCTGCCTGAATCACTGCAGCTACTGGACCACATGAACATGCTGAGAGCAGAAATGGGGCTGAAGCAACCAAGCTTAACCTGGTGTAGATGGTTAAGTAGATGGTACAGTGGCCTGGTGCCTTGTCTGCAGACCTGAGTACTGGTCCTCTGTAGTGTGAGTGTTATCACTGCTAAAAATGCCACTGTCTCATCTCCAGAAAGCTGGCTTGCACTCCTTTCCCTGGATGCCTGAAGTCTGTACCAGAGTGAAGGTCCCTTTAGCCCAGAGTCCTGTCTCCCATGTTCACCCATGGTGACTGCCCAGATTAATAAGAAGCTGGTCATGTACTGAGTACTGAAGCTCTGCAGCCTCCCTCTGCATTCAGGAGGAACAGGCAAGAGTTTGCACAGATGTGAGCTGCCACTTTTGTTATCCTCTCAGTTGTTTAGTTCTTATACAGATTTGTTTCATAAAAATAGCAAAGGAACCTTTACCAGATGATGCACCTCCACTGGCTAATTTCCTCCTCAGTTTTTATTTTAATGTCTGTTTTTTGGGGTTTTTTTTGAGCCTTTTGAGCCTTTTGGTTGCAAAGTTGAAGGGGATTATTTCTTTTCAATAGATTCCTAGTGGGTATTCGCCAGCAGAGCTCTGTGGGATCAGTTTGTGCTAGCTGAGAGTTTGTCCCTGGGAATTATAAATGTGGTGGAGCTTCAAGGCCTGTACAAGTTTACAGGAGGCATTTCTCCTCTCATGAGTGGTGTGTTAGATTGCTCAGGTCAACTTCACTGCTATTACTACAGAGAAAAATAATCAAATTAATCTGATTAGGACCAGTGTGATGTACACATCTACAATTGCACTCTGGTGATGTCTGTGCTCAGTGATTATCAGAGGGAGCAGACAAAGTGAGTACAAATAAGATATTACTTCTACACTGCTGTTGTCTTGTTGTTGGTTTTGCAAAAGGCTTTGCAATCTGTATCCTCTGAAAGCAGGGTCCCTAATTAATTTAAATGGTACTTATGTGCTATGAAAATGCCATTTTTCTTACTCTAGACAGCCTTGGATATTTTAAAGCTTTGTGCTTTACTGGTTTTTTAATACATTTCTGGCAGTTGCTTTGTGACTCAGTTGCTCACAGCTTTTAATAGCATGGTGGAGCAGATTCTCAGGAGACAGAAGTCTGCATAGTTTTTACTAAAGCAGTGAAATTGTATTGACTTATTCAAGCCAAGTATCTGATATTTTGTGTTTTTTGTAACACTAGACAGGATGAAAATCCTTCCGTTATATCTCAAGCATCCACTTTATTCAGTTTCTTCTTGAGAGTAAAGTAGTACTCTACAGTGTAAAGAACTGAAAAAAACCCCACAGATAAGTTACTGATTATTTAATGATTATTTAAAAGTATTTGGGTGTGCACCCAGGCAAAGGAAAGTTGAGCGGTGTCACATAACTTTACCTTTCTGCTAGAGCAAGGGGAAGATATAAAGATGTTCTTGCAGGATGCTTGCAGGATACTCCATGCCTGAGTGATCCTGGCTGTCCACAGCCCCTGCTGGTGCAGGGGGTCTGTTTAGGAGGTGAGGGGAGATGGCAGCCATCGTGACTTAAAAAGGGCAGAGAACTCCCAGAACAACAAGAAAGTGTTTTTTTTGTAGATGGCTGTAGATGTTTTCTGTCTGCCTTTTTCCTGGCAGCTGTGCATGCCATTAGAAACCAACAGCAGCAGGTCAATATCCTCAGTAAGACTGGTGTTTTCCTTTCCTGTCTTAAGCTTTTCCACTACATCTCCAGATACAGTAACTTTCATTTTAAATATTACAAGTCTTTCCAAACTTGAGTGAAGATGGCCCTGAGAAATCTGATCAGACTCTGAAGTTGGTTCTGCACTGAGCAGGGCACGGAGATCTCCAAATCAACCACTACCTACACTACTCCATTTCAGTGGGACACTGGAAGCTTCACAGCCAGTGGAGCAGCAGCAGGTTTCCTGCCCCTGTAGAAGTTTTGTTAAATACAGAGAATATTGGTCTGTTGCCTGTTAGGTACTCAGCTGACTTGTAAAGCATACTCAGTGTTAGCACATTGATGAAATTAGATTTTATAAAGCAGAAGTCTTTAGCTGAAATGTTCAGGGATAGGAGTTGTAATCTGTAAGATCCAAGAAAATAATAATCAGAGAAAGTGCTTAGGAGTAGACAAGAATAGTGGATTTCATCCTGTCGCTCACCTATAATCTCCAAGCCACAGGAATTTTCTTGTATTGCAGGTATCTCAGTTGATCCATCAGGGAGGAAGTTTTCATGTTATTTTTATAATGTTTTCACTTTCTTCTTTCTTAGCATTTTTTAAGACTTCCAAAAGTGAAATTCTACATTCATTCTACAATGATAAGGTATCCTGGATCTGATGACTTTAACTTTATGATGCAAGTTCAGGTAAAAGGATTTCATAGATGATATAACACCATTGCCATCACAGATTTCTGCTAGTTCACTTGTTTCAGCTTATTTCAGAACAACTGTAGTGAGCTGTTGGCAGCATGATGTAACCTCATTTACTGTAACCCTTTGTGCCTGACCTCTCAGCCAGTTGTTCACCAATCACAGGATGCATTTATCTAGATTTTTTTTTCCCCTTAGTTTCTACTAAGCAATTTGGTTTGCATGGTACTGCATGTTATCTCTTCTGTTTGAAATAGTATCACAGTGAAACTTGTCATAGAAATTGCCAACTTGGAAGCACATTAAAAAAAAAAAGGGGGGAGTTTTGCTTTGATCCCTTTGGCCAAATTTGGTATACTGCCTGAGGGTGAATTAACACTCTTATTTCCACATTTGAGATCTCATTCCTTCAAAATCCAAATAGCTTTGTGGCCTTTTGATACTGTGAAAGAGGGTTCTGGTACGGAATGAGCAATGTATATATTTGAATGGCATGGTCTCTTCCTATGTAGTGGTAAACAGTGCCTATCAAAAGTATTACTGATTGGTTTGCAGAAGCATGCAGCATTTCAGATTAGCCCAAATTACCTTTGAACTTCTTAAGGCTGCAAAATTAGCCTAGATAATAATCTTGAAAGAATAAATTGCCCTTAACATTTGCAGTAATTTCTGGTTAAACTTGTATGACTCCATGTAGTGGTTTTCTTTGAGCACGGTCGTGAAACTCCCAAATCAAAGGCTTATGAAAATGAGTAATAATTTATTAAAATAATGGAATTGAGTAACTGCTGACTGCACCTGAAAATGATGCACATCCACAAAGGAGATAGCTTAGGTTGTTGGAGGACATGTCTTCTGCCTGGGTAGAGAAGAAGTCCTATCACCCAGCAGAAGGGGGTCAATTCCTACAGCACATGGTGGTAACTCACCAATGAAGGGGTTCATAAACTCCATAACAACTCCCTCATACTAATAGTGACATTATTTTGATACAACTGAATTTTGTATCTCTGAGTGTAGTCTTTGAAAAATTGATTTATATTGTCTTCTGTGAAAAAACAGCGTGTTTCTACTTATCTACCAGGTTTCAGAGGGGTTGTGTGTGACAGAAAACACATACACTCATTATCTGTCCATGCTTTGAAAGAAAATAAAGACAGGGTTAGGCTTTGATACTGCTTGTGAAATGGAAATAAAAGAACTGACAACGTGCAGCTGTCTTACTTGAGTACAGGTGCCTGCACCCATATTGACAGTTCAGTAATGAATCACATGATAATATCTTTATTGATGACCTGCATAAGGAGATCAAGGGCATGTTCAGTCTGTTTGCATATGATGCCAGTTTGGGTGGCAGTGTTGGTCTGCTGGAGAGCAGGAAGGCTCTGCAGAGGGATCTGGACGGGCTGGATTGATGGGCTGAGGCCAATGGTGTGAGGTTCAACAAGGCCCAGTCCCAGGTCCTGCCCTTGGGTCACAACAACCCCAGGCAGGGCCAAAGGCTGGGACAGAGTGGCTGGAAAGGACCTGGGGGTGCTGGTGACAGCGGCTGAACACGAGCCAGGGTGTGCCCAGGGGGCCACGAAGGCCAATGGCATCCTGGCCTGGATCAGCAATGGTGTGGGCAGCAGGGCCAGGGCAGGGATTGTCCCCCTGTGCTGGGCACTGGTGAGGCCACACCTCGAGTGCTGTGTCCAGTTCTGGGCCCTCAGTGCAAGAAAGACACTGAGGTGCTGGAGTGAGTCCAGAGAAGGGGAATGGAGCTGGGGAAGGGTCTGGAGTACCAGACCCTGTGAGGAGCAGCTGAGGGAGCTGGGGGTGTTTATCTTGGAGAAAAGAAGGCTCAGGGGTGACCTTATCACTCTTCACAACTGCCTGGAAGAAGACTGTGGCCAGGTGGGGGTCAGCCTCTTCTCCCAGGTAATCAGTGACAGGACAAGGGGAATTGGCCTCCAGTTACACCAAGGGAAGTTTATATTGACTATTCAGAAAAATTTCTTCACTGAAAAAATGGTTGAACATTGGAATGGACTGCCCAGGGAAGTGGATGAATCTCTACCTCTGTAAGAGTTCAAAACACGTTTGTTGGTGGCATTTTCATGATATGGTTTAGTGGAATGGTGGTATTTGGTCAAAGTTGGACTTGATATTAGAGGTCTTTTCAAACTTTAATGATTCTAAGATCCTGTGATCTTTGGCAGTCAACAGGTTAATGCTGCCAGTGATCTGTTGCTATAGCTCCAAAGAGCACGTGCTTGGGCTGCAGGGGAAACAGGCTGTGCTGCATCATGTATACAACCTCAAAGACTGCTGGTTGGCATTACTAGAAAAATCCAGATTATTCTTTTGTGCAAATGAGAGTCAGATTTGGTGTCTGGAATTAGATTATTGAGGCTGCCAAGATTATTGAGGCCTTCAAATAGTTGTGAAAATATAAATTGCAATGTTTTTCCAGGGTGACCGGGGAATTCTCCCTGGATGTCCTCTGTGAGTTTTTTAGGTAAAGGATATTTTGCATCTTGGATTTTGCAAACTGTTATCTCTACTGTGTGATTGCACTTTGTCCTGATCTCAGAACTCAAGACTCTAGTATTGACAGGCCCTTGTTAAATTGGTAGTAAGAGCTGTATTGATCTGAATTCATTCTCTGTTTGAGCTTTCTTATGCTTGGCAGCTGCTTCCAGACGTCATTATTTAATGACTTTTTGTAGAAGTCTCAGGAGTTGTTTTCAGCCAGATTTATTTTTGGATGAAAGCAATTTTTTTTTAGAAGTATCTTTAATGAAATAAATGATGGAAAGGAACTGAAAAGCTGTAATTCAGTCAAGACATTCACTTATGGCAGAGGTTGTGATAGCAACCTGATGGAATTAAGATTTTTTCTGTTCAGTGCAGAAGCTTATTCATGTTAAGCACAAAAAAAATATTATAATGTTTTATTAGTAATGACAAGATTTATGTTTTTATGTTCAAACAAATACAGTATAGAAAATAATTTGTTTCTAAATACAGATGACAAAAATAACATGCTCTTAATTCAGACATGGAATGCATAGTTTGATTGTTTATGTAATTTTTGTTTTGTGTTAGTGGTTTTGGCAATACATCTGAAAATGAAATGTTATGGAGAAAATTAAAATCAGCTATCCTTTAAAACTTTATAATGGCAGGATACAAATAATTATTTTGATTGGAGGAATGAAGTTCCTATATCAGAGATGGTTGAGCTGAAAACGTCTGACCCATCTTTGTTAAGGAGAGAAGGAATAAAGCTTTGGCTAAATGTCATTGCTGGGCCATTTCCCACTGCTTCAGGGAAAGTTGTGACTTCCAAATTCCTTTCTGCTCTACTACATATAGTCCTTTTATTTAAACACATCTGGGCCAGGGGGCTTGGCAGCTCAGGGAAAATTAAATTTCTCTGTCCCAATGTATGCATACTGATCAGCTTCATTGGGGGGCAGCTCTGCAGACATGTGTCTGTTGCTGCAGCTGGGGTGCCTGGCTGGGAGTGCAGGAAGCACTGCTCCTAACCAGGGCCCATGCTCCCTCTCAGCTTGCTCTCTGGTTCCTTCCTTGGGTGGCCAGCACTCTGGTGTGGGAAAAATGTGTCTTTCCTGCACTTCAGCAAGTTGCTGCCTGTAGGAGTTGTCTGCTTCATGCATGCATTGTCAATCCAGCCATAAAATCATTTTTGGCATGATTTCTCTGTTATAGTAGATACTCACTGGCTTGGATCTTTTTATAAGCAGTTGGTTGCTCCATCTCCTAAATTTAAATGATCAACCATTGGGTTTGGCTTGCAAGTCCCCAGATAAATATTTTAAAATACAGGGGAAAAAAGGCACAGGGGTCCACCCTACAATCAGGAATGGATTGAAGAGGAAATCCAATTCAGTTTTTTTTGTAGTAACTTTTTACTTAATAAACGTTCACCAGTGCCAACAGATACTGAATTCCTTAGATTGAAGCTTGTATGAGCCAGTACATTGGTAAACTAGAATAAATCAACAAGTAGTAAAGTAGGCTATGGATTATATTTAATTATTACTGTCGGAATGCTAAATTTTTTCAGTTAATCCTTTGGTTTGCCTTTTCATGTCAGCAAGTTTCTACATTTTTTCTGTTGCCTCTTATTTTGTATCTCATGCCCTAGATAATCCTGACAATGTGGATAATTGCTTTTAATTTTGATAGATGATAGATTATGTCAATATAACGCATATGGAAAAAATTACTTCTTTATTGTGTATACTCTCTGACCAAATAGATTTTGGGTGGAGTGGTCAGCTACCTTGTACCTAGCAGGACTGCATGATTGATACTGCCTGGTTATTGTATCCACCAAAGAATGGTTACACTCACAGATGCTCATCAGAACATTCTGAGTAACTGAAGTCCTTTCCCTTTATTACACCTGGACAGATGAGAGAGTTGCTGCTGGAAACTTCCTAGTTGTGGTCCAATTAGTTGAATTTTGGCAAGAACACACTTATTCTCTGTTGAACCCAACCAACGATGGCTAGGCAGTCTCTGTGGATTTGGCAGGGAAGGCCCACTCTTGTGGCTGTGTCTGGACTAGCTCCTATATGGCAAGAACAGTGCCAAAACTTTGATTTTGTGGATTCAGCAGTTGTTCCAATAGTTAAACAGAGATGTTTTTAAAACTGAATTGCTGACCTGTCAGCCTCCACTTTGTGCCCAGGAAGATCATGGAACAGATCCTCCTAGAAGATGTGCTAAGGCACATAGAGGGCAGGGAGGTGATTTGAGACACCAGCACAGCTTCACCAAGGGCAAGTCCTGCCTGATCAATCCAGTGGCCACTTCTGTAGTGGAGTGACCACATCAGTGGACAAGGGAAGGGCTGTGGATGTCCTGGACTTCTGTAAAGCCCTTGGCATGGTCCCTCACAACGTCCTACTATCTAAACTGGAGAGATGGATTTGAGAAGTGGACTGTAAGGTGAGAAAGAAATTGCTTGGATGGTCACATCCAGAGGGTCTTGGTCAAGGACTGAGTCCCAGTGGACCTCAGTGACAAGTGGTGCCCTCAGGGGTCTGTACTGGGACCAGAATTATTTAATATCTTCAGGAGTGACGTAGACGGAGGAATCCAGTGCACTCTCAGCAAATTTGCATGGAGCCCCAAGCTGAGAGGTGCTGTTGACACACCTGGAGGATGGGATGTGAGCCAGAGGGACCTGGACAAGCTGTTAAAGTGGGAATCCCAAGAGCTGTAACAGGTCCAAGTGCGAGGTGCCTGTACCTGGGTTAGGGCAACCCCCACTATCAACACAATCTGGGAGATGAAGAGACTGAGAGCAGTCTTGCTGAGAAGGACTTGGTGGTGATGGTGGATGAAAAGGTGGACATGACCCAACAATGAGGGCTTGAAGCCCAAAAAACCAATAAGTAGTAAAGTACGATATGGATTGAAACGTCGTGGAAAGAACTCCACAACTAATAATAGCTGTTAGAGCGGTATGTATTTATCAACATCGAGATGCACGGGGAATAATTTCACCAAAGACACGAATACCCACCAGAAAACTTGCCTCCCTTATCATTTCCTGAGGTCTTACATATGCATGACATTCCATGGTCCCCTTTTATACATATTAATTGCCTGACCTTGCCCATTCTTGCTTGGTATTGTAATTACTCCACGCCCTTTTGGGCATGCTCAGTCCTTGGTGGTGGTGGTCTCTGGGCTGTGGTGGTGGTCTTCTGGCGTTCACCTCTTCACTTTTATCTCTCCCATGTGTGCTTTGGCCCTCTTGGCACGTTTTCAAGGGAACATATTATCTTAGAGTCTGTGTTCTTTACCTGCTCCCTTAGCCCTGTTATTCTGCTGTTTAGGCTAGTTCTAGTTCTTCTTTTGAGTATGCCGAAGGTTTCTTATACTTGTGGTGCTTAAATATATGCGAAAAGTAACAAACACAGTGTTCAGTGTTCACTAAATGCCATCTCATGTATTCTAAAATATTACTTAGGATACATTCTATCATACAGTATATGTTCTTTAATCTACTATAAAAGGTCAGTTGAGATTTCTCAAATCTATGCCTCATGGATTACCTTTTTTTTTTCCCTGATGGAATAGAAAATTTCTTTAGTTACTCCTTTGGTTTTTCAAAATTCAAAATAAAGTTAATCCTTGGCTGTATCAAAATTGTGGCCAGAGGGCCAGAGGATCATGGGACCTGATTCTGCCTCTCTATTCCTCTCTGGTGAGACCTCACCTGGAGTCCTGCATCCAGCTCTGGGATTCTCAGCACAGAAAAGACATGGACATGCTGCGGGGCCACAAAAATGGTTAGGGGGCTGGAACACCTTCCATGAAGACATGCCAAGATTTGGATTTGTTCAGCCTGAAGAAGAGAAGGTTCTTCAGCCTGAAGAAGAGAAGGGAGATTTTTTGCAGACTTCCAGCACTTGCAAGGGGCTTGTAAGAAAGATGATGACGGATTTTTTAGCAGGGCTTGTTGTGATGGGACACAGGGTAATGGTTTTAAACTAAAAGAAAGTAGATAGATTCTAGATGTAAGGAAGAGATTTATTACAATGAAGGTGGTAAAACACTGGAACAAGTTACCCAGAGAAGTGACCCATTCCTGGAAATACTTAAGGAAGAGATGGATGGGGCTCTGAGCAACCTGATTTACTTGAAGACGTCCTTGGTAATTTTTGAAAGATTTGGACTAGATTACTTTAAAAGTCACTTCCAACCCAAATTATTCTATGACTCTGTGTTAGGGGAAAGGGTTCCGAGTTGTTCTGTGTTGTGTATTGTGCTAGTCAGATCCATAATCCACATGGAGCCTCACTCTGACCCAGATCATTCCCCTTCCCTAGAAAAGAAGTGCTGGTGTAGAGAGGGGAAGTCCCACTCCACACAGAAAAACTTCCTTATATGGCAAACAGAAGACTCTCCACTGGTGGACTATCAGAATTAAAACTGATAAAAAATTCAAGCAATTCTAACAGTCCTTGTGTCCATAAAACCATCATTTGTTGTTGTGTGAGTTTTATAAATTCTAGCTTACTTTTAAGACTATTTTCTGCAAGAGAAGACATACAAACTATATTGTTGATGGATCATATTTTTCATGGTGGTTGAATGACAAATTGTGTCTTCTCCAAAGAATTTTGGTATATTTACCTCAAAAATGAGAGCAGAATTTTTTTTAATTAAATTCATGTTTCCAAACAATATACAAGGAATAATTTATTTAAGTAGTCACTTCTACTGCTTGACCAATAATAAATACATGAAAAAACTCAATTTTGCATGGTGGTATTATGTAGTTCAGCAAGTTAAAAAGCAAGATGAATTGTATTTGATATGTTGTACAGTTTGGTTAAGTAAATTGATATCAGTAAGTCTCCCCTCACTTCCCATTTGCATGAACACAGAGGATTTTTCTTATTCAGGTAAGCTTGAGGCAAACAGTGCCACAGTTGCCATATTCATCTTCATTTTGAACATCTATATTCCCTCTTTTGTGCTTACTTCTTGAAATCCCTTGGTTCCCTTCCAACTCACAGATGGGCACAAAGCACCTTGGCTTTCCACCTCCTGCTCTGCTATTGCTTAAGAACTTACCCCCACTGCATCCTAATTAATGAGGATATTGCTGACGGACACAGATAGCAGAACGAGAGGTAAACGAGTTTTGCATTAAACTGTGTGTTTATAGATTTAAATTGCTGAATATTCTTAAAACTTGTGCTAGTGAAAAGCTTACTGCCTCTGTCCTTGTAGAGTTGTTACGTGTGCATCAAATCAATCTAGGTAGCTGAAAGGATTCAAAGTGCCTTGGCAGATACAAAGTGAGTTGGGAAGCATTAGACCTCTTAGATGGCAGATACAAGAGAGGAGGAGAAACTGGTAGCAAAGGGATTGATGGTAATCTGAGGTTTACCACCCCCCCAGCATCTCTAATGTGTTGAATGCTCTAAAAATGATTTTCACAGGGCACTGAGGTGCTATTGGGGGAAATCAGCAAACTGGTAGTAGTAGAACTAGGTTTAAAACCTTAGATCCACCATGAGGCAGTCTTGGCTGTGCTTTTTCAGCCATCTGTGCTCATTTGTTAACCCCTGGGGAGGCTTGTCGCTCCTATAATTTTTTAGCATCCGTCATGAAAAAGTTTCAGTTATTAGAAGCTAAGGGGGAAGACAGAATACAGAGCCCTTATTGCTGTCAGTTTAAGATAATTTTCTATCATGTTTCTATATAAGTTATGGGAATGATATGTTGTCATTTTTAAAATGTTATGGAATTGGAGGAAGTCAAGCCATTCATTTAAAAGAGGGGCAGACAAAACATGCAAAACATGTAGAGAGTGTATCTGAAGAGGCTGGAGAACTGCAAAAAATTTACCATGGGAGGAGGTTTTTTCTTCTTCCATCCATTCATAGATTTGTTTTTCTCTCCTTCTAATGGTTTTTCTCTCTTTCTATCTTCTTCCAGAGCCAGGTCTTCTTTCAGGTGCAGCTTCTGTTTACAACCAGTTGCCATTAACATGCCATAAGGACAAAAATATAGGCTTTGAATGAAGTCTGTCCAGCTTCTGCAATAAAGACCTGGTTGAAAGTAGGTTTCCTGAAGGGGAATCTTGACCTGACAATCCTATTTAAACAATCCTGTTTTCTCTGTCAAGATTATCCTCTTTTTCCCTTTTTCACTCCCCAAGTGATTTGATACCGTTGTTTTCCTTCTCAGCTCTCTGAGTTTCATGAGTTTGACACAGCATTAAAAGCATTTGTGCTTTGTCTATGACAATAAACATCAGAAAAATTGCCACAAATGCTCCTGTAATAAACTGCCATTAAATACAGCTGCACCTTTTTGGATGTGGGAGGGAGGACGGCCATGGCTCTCATCTGAGCTGAGGATAAGCCCACTGGCTTGTGCAGGAGCGAGACGAGGGACCAGATTTGCTCAGCTGTGTTTATCCTCCCGCCTACACGTGTGCCATGCAAGCATCCCACCAGCTGAACATCAGGCTAATCAAAACAATATAAAGTCCATGAATCCCAACCAGCTGCAGCCAGGCCTGTCATGCCTCTGCCATTATTATTGTTGTTTCAATTTATAAAATTGGCCTCTGCTGATGACCCTGATTGCAAATGCTTTTCCTTTAGCTTCTCTGCAGCTCCCGTGTCCAGGGGCCATTCTACATGTGACAACTCTGCAATCCCACCTCAGTGTGCTCTGCAGCCCCACCCTGAATCCTAGGGCTCTGAAGGCAGTGGGTTCCCATCATTCCTCCTGCCACTGGTGTCTTTGAGCTGCAAACGAATTCAAGAACCTCCCCAGAGAGGCTTTTGAGCTGATCAAAAATAAAACACACCATATGCTGCTGCGTGAGCTCACTGTGACTGCATTGGTGGCTTTACTAAAATTTCTGTGCCCTTGGTACCCATTGTCTATTTCCAGTTGGGCTGACAGGGGGGTTTTACCTATTTCTCACAGCCCTGCAGAACCTGGCTGTTATGGGACCCTCCACCTGACTCATGGGCATTTCTCATGCAGAGTCATCCCAATGGACTGCTAGTGCATTCTCCCACTACTGGAAAAAAACAGTGTTGCTCAATACTGTCTGTTGACTTTTGCTGGATTAACTGGACCTCTGGACTTCGGAGGAAATGGTATGGCTCTTCCTCTCACTGTTAGAAACTGAGAGCACAGTTTAGGGTTTTCAGTGCAGGAACCAATGATATGCGTGCTCCAAAACTCATCCCAGCTTTTTGAAATGTATCAATTAGTTCACAGAGAATAAAAAGGGTAAAAAGTGAACAGTAAGGCATGTTGAAATTGGAACTAGGTGATACACAAAGAGCCTAAACCAGAACCTGTGAACGTCCCTTGCTCAGGCAGGGCTGCTCTGAGCATCATGTGGTCTGTTGGTCTTACACTGTGGGAAAGAAGAAGCTGGTCCTGTTCTCTGGCCCACCATATCCTGCAGTTGTTGCTTTTGATAGAAAGGAGGCTAGTGTGAATGTGAGAAATCTCACCCTTTTTGTGATTCCAGGATGGGAAGTGCTTCTTCCTCAGCAGTAGCTGTCTCTGCTACTATGGCCAGGCAGTGAGGTCCTGCTGCTTGGGGGTGTTGGTGAGGGAGAAGCCCAACATGATCCAGCAAAGAGTGATTGCAGATCAGAAAGCCAGCTGTGTCCTGGGCTACATCCAAAGCAGCATGGCCAGCGGATTGAGGGAGCGGATTCTGTCCTTCTGCTCTGCTCTGCCCAGATCCCACCTGGAGTGCTGCATCCAGCTCTGGGGTTCCCAATGTAAGCATGACATGGACCTGTTTCAGCAGATCCTGAGGAGGCTGGAAGATTGATCTGAGGGCTGAAGAACCTTTCCTGTGAAGGCAGGGTGAGAGAGCCTGTATAGTCTGGGGAAGAGAAAGCTCTGTAGAGACCTTATAGCACCTTCCAGTACACAAAAAGAGCCCATAAGAAAGCTGGAGAAGGGCTTTGTACAAGGGCATGTAGTGATAGGTCAAAAGGGAATGGTTTCAAATTAAGAGGTAGGTTTATGTTAGATGTTAGGAAGGAATTCTTTACTGTGAGGGTGGTGAGGCACAGAAAAACATTGCCCAGGTAAGTTGTCAGTCTCCACCGCTGAAACTGTTCAACACCAGGTCGGATGGGGCCAACCCAAACCATTTTATGATTCTTAGAGGAAAGGAGAAACATGAGTACTAGAAATAGAAGTTAAGGTCTAGTACAGCTGTTGGCACTGGTTGCAGCATTTTCCCTCTCTTCCACATCTCTCCGTAATTCTTTCCCACCCATTTCCCACTGCCAAAATCCTAGCTGGTGCTGTGAACAGACCTCAACCTTCACCCCATGAAGGTGACATGAAATCATGCCTAATGCTTCCTTGTGCCCAAAGGCTTAGGCACTAAATGGCACTGAAGGAAAGCTCTTTGCACTGCCTTTATGTCCTCTCTATGATCCAGTATGATTCCAGCTCTTGGAGCTATTCTGATCAAGGGTCTGCTCTTCTTCTGTATAACTGGTATAAGAAGTCAGATACTATAGTAAAGAATAATTTACTCCCCCCAGTCCGGTCTCATGCTGGACTACGATAAAGGTACTTCCTCAGTGTTAATATTTGTGCAAGGTTATTTGGTGTATATGAAGCAAAGCATGGAGATCATTCACTTAAAAGCACATATGGGAACTTGCTAATTTCTCTGAAGGTTTGGCCACTTTCATCTGTGTGCTCCTGGTTTGCATCTGATTTTTATTTCAGACACATGCATCAGAACACTCTGGATGCTGCCTAGAAACCTGGTTTTAATGAAAACAACCATCTATATATCTCATTCTGAAGACATCTACTGGAAATTTTTTCTCCTCTTCCCATGATTTTTTAAAAGTCTTAAAAATATTCTATTTAATCCTGTTTTTCACATTTGTAACTATCATGTGAATGGATCTGTTGAAACATTTCCTTTTCCCCCCTCCCTTTTCCATTTTACTTGGGTGGTATTAGCACTGCATGGTTCTGGCCCTGACAATGTGTCCCATTCTCGGAAGGTGCCCTATTTCCACAGTGTCCCATCGCTCTGTTGAGGTTAGTGATGGGTTTTACCTCCAGCAGCTCTTTAGAAGAAAGCTTAAATTGGCAGATAGGGCAGGACCTCAGACAGAATGCTTTTGTGACCTGCCTCTGAGACACTTTCGAGGTAAGCCCTCATCTGTGGCCACACCAGGATTTATTCAAGTCACCATAAAACAAAACTGCTACTAAAAATCCCACTCTCTTTAACAGACTTGGATTGCTTTTTCATTTATAGGTCTGGGTCCAGAAATGCAAATTGTCTCTTCCCTGCCACTGGTCCTGAGGTAGGGTTGGAACTCTGCTGTCCTCCTCTTGTCTCCTCTAGGTGATGTGGAGACTCACTCTTGTCTTTTTGTTGATTGTGCAGTCTGCTGTCCTCAACAGAAGCCTCAGCCCCTGTTGCCTGCATCAAGCTCTCTAGAAGCTGAAAATCAGCAGGGATTTTCTCTACAGGACAGGAGATGGTACATCCCATTGTGGATTCAGTTAGCTGCTGAGCTTCAAACCTGTATTTCAAAAGTATGCTTCGATGTGCTTAGCTTATTTTTGTTCTTCCTCTGATCTTTTAAAAATACTTGTTCTTTAGTTATATATAGCAGAGTATAGTCTCCATAGTCAGATCAGACAAACTGCAGAGAATGTTTGCTCTTGGGTTATTTATAGAGCTCTTAGCAGCACTGTCCCCTTGCCCTTTTTTGTACAAAGTTGGGGCATGCTGGGCTGAAAACATGACCTTATTCTCTGGGTATGCAGAATGGCCATTTGGAATCCCCTTTTTAACAAAACTTGTGTTTGAAAAGGAAATAATATATTTGCAGGTACAAATTTCTCAGTTCCTGTGCCTGGTTGGGTCACATGCATACAGTGAGGTGTGATACATGCATACAGAGCTCAGGAGGTTTTCATAAATCTTGTAATAGTTGCACATATTCTCCATCAATATCAATAGACTCCTGCTTCATGATCTCTGAGCTACACAGCTGTTAGGATTGTCAGACAATCTGGGTATGTAATCTTTTGGGTAGTGGTGTCAATGTGAGTATTCGATATGCAATACATTTACAAAACATGGCTACAGGAGTTTTTATCATTCATCCAAATAATGTATTTTCATTAAAGCTTAAGGCAAACACAGATGCCTTGTAATTGATTAAAATGGATAGTTTTTTGTCATTAAAATATACACATACTATGAATAGTCTATAATTTTCCCATTGGTCTTCCCAGATGGATGAAATATGAAATATTTCCTTCTTCTCTGCTAGCCTTCCCCTTTTTTCTCAGTTTTGTAGAGCATGCATAATTAATACTTACCATTAACAATATTCTAGTTCCCTAAAATAGCTAAGATCAATGGATATAGCATGACATCAATTTTTGTATCAAATTAAAAGACCTTAGGAGCGCTGACTTTCATTCTGTCATTTTCACTGTATGTTATTCAAAGAGAAATGTCAAAATTTTCATTTACATGAGAAGGCCATAAATACATGGGAGAAAATCCTTGCAGGGAAATCTGGTTGCTCCAAATGTTAGGTCAAACTTGATAATTTTTACACAAGTTCTTTATTAAAAAGGGCTTAGTGATCTACTGTGAAAGGGAGTGTAAGCTCATTACATACACAAGGTCGCTGTATCTTTTTCCCAAACATTGGCTCAACTGTGATATCTTGTATTGTTACAAGTATCATGTACCATGGAATGACTTAGTTATCCCACAAAATTTAAAATGAATGTTTAATACAATCAGCAAGTAAAGCAAACAAGCCTGTTGGACAAAAAATAGCTTCCAAAACCTTTTATCCAGACACTATTAAAACTTCTTAGACAAGATAGTGCAGAGCTCCCCACAGCAACTGCTATCTGCCCTAGGAACTGGAGGAATCATCAATACTCTTGGCAACTGCAAAACATAGCTACTTGCATATCAACAGCATTCTGCAAAATTAATAGATCACATTAATTCTTGGTGTGACTCCAACTCAGATTATTGATGAATACCACTGATGAATACGGACAAATTGTGTTAATACTTACTAAGTAGGAGAATAGTGAAAATCAAGGTCCATAGCAGGAAAATCCAGTCAGTGGAATATGGCTAGGAATTGTTGCTGAATGAGGTGGGATTTGTGGAAAGGAGGAAAGAATGAAGAGAGGAGAAAGAACAAAAAAAAATTCCTGTTTTGCATTGAGAGAATGGTGTTCATGCATGTTCCATTTCTTCTAGAATGTTCTGTAGGATTAGAATAAAGAAAACACACCCAAAGACCCTTTTAAGATGGATTTCTCTTCCTGACTGCCAGTTTTAAGCTTTACCTTCTTCCCTTTCCCTTCAGAACCTGATATTGTAGGCAATGCATCTGAAGAAGCACGTGTGTGTCAGAAATACATGGGATCATCTTTCTCTAATATATGCTCAGTGCTAAGCCCACTGGGTTTATACTTCTCTTTGGTGTCTGTGGTGCTCGGGCTCTCTCAGAGCCCTAGGACCTCTCTTGGGCAATTACTTCTTGCAGGGATTAATTAATTCAACTTCTTGGGTACCTGGATTTAAATCATGGTGGTCCATGTCTGTCAGGCTGTCAGGTAACTTTCCCCTGGCCCTTAGCTTTCCACAATGTATCGCCTGCATGCAGCATCTTCCAGGTGGTCTGCATTTCCCCTTGTTACGTCTTCCACCTTCTCCCTGTGGAGACAGCTCACTGTTGGGAATTTAGGATAAAATTCCCTGCAGCATCAAGATGCTGCTTGAGAGGAAATGAAAGCAAAAATTGTTTTTTCTAGTGAGATATTAAGTCAGGTGTTATTTGCAGTACTAGAAACATGTAAATTAAATGTAAATTGTATTTTTAATCTAAGACTAGACAATAAATACCTTCCCACTCCCTAATAATTTCCTCAGAGACACCTTAGAGGTCTCCCAGCTCCTGCAGCCAGGGTCCAGACCTGCCTGCTGTGGTGCTCCTTTTCTTCCTTCAGAGCAGTTTTGGAAAGCTGTCACCAGGGTGGAGCAGAAGAGCCTCCTCACCTGCTCCTTTCCTCCCCTTGGCCTCCACCTGCTGCTGAAGTGCACCCAGGGAGGCTGTGACTTCTGTGTGCAGCCATCATCTTCATGCTGATTATCATTCAGAGGCCTTTCTGTTTTTTCTGCACCACCCATCTGGTCCCTGTTTCCTCCCAGGAAATTTCCATGTGCAGCCCCAGCCACTCCTCCCTGCCCAGACCAGGCATCTGTTGAAGCTCAGGGCTGCTGGCGGATGTCTGTGTCCCCAGGTGTCACCTCAATGGCACAAGTGGTGGGCTGCACATGAGGCTGTAACTACTCTGTCTGCATCTCTGCTCCATCTACACACTCAAAGAATTTTCTGTCACAGAAACTTGCACGACTTAAAGCTGAGTAAATGTGATCTTTCAGAGAGATTTTCTGTTGTTACATTTTGGGTTCTTAGACATGGTCACATTATGTTTAAATCAAGTTGGCACAGATGAGGGAACTAAGTAATTATTCATCATCCTGCCAGCAGTGGCTTTCCTTACTACACACAAAGTGCTCCTTTATAGAAGATTAAAGCACATTGTTTCTGGTTAGGAAGCCCTTTCCGATTCACTGAACATCATTGCCAAATCTTGAAATAGTTGTATTTGTAGAGACTTGAAATGTCTAATTTCAGTAAGCACAATAAGCAGATCCATACTTCTCACCAGCATGCCTAAAACAACATACTTTATTTTAGGGACCGTAGCAAAATCAACAGCTTTAGAAAATTAAATTACCCCTTTGCTGAAAACCTTCTGTTGCAGACATGGCAATAGCTCACAAGTTAGATAATGAATTACATATTGCTTTTAGACAGTGCCTTTAGCAAATTTTATAGGAAAGGATCAGATTTACAGTAGGTCAGTGCAAAACCATGACCAGAGTTCTGTCCCTGGGTGTGTTTCCTTCTCTTACTTTACCTAACTTTTATCTTGTATCTGTAAGCATAGAAGTTTCTTTGTAAAAGTTTGTAGGCATAACCATCTAACTTTTATATTGTATTTGGACTTTCAAGGTTAAACGTAGCAGAGAGACATTAAGGGGTATGGAGGGAATCCCAGTGTATCTGGCTTCTCATTGGCTTTCGGGGGGTGTGTTGCTTTAAGACCAGTTTGAGCCCACCAGAAACTCAGTCATTCTCATTCAGTTTTGGTCTACTTTGTATTTTTATTGACTAGGTAAACGTAGCATGCAGCAAAAGGGAGTTATATTAAGATGAAAAATGCACAAAAATATTACTAAATAATTTACATAACTTAGGTTCCCAAAATTGGGCTAGATCTCTCAAAAGGGCAGACATTCTCCTAAATGTAGATACATTTTTGTTCTAGCAATGCGTGAAATACTGTGAGATTAATTTTACTCACAGCATTTCAGTCTTTCTACTTCTAGCAGCAACCAAAACAGGAGTGCAGAGGCAGAAAAACTGATTGCTCAGATAAATTCAGCGGCATGTGGAAAATACAGTGCACTATAGCTGTACTGCAGATAAAGAAAGGAGCACAGAAAACAAAAAGGATCAGAGAGGAAAAAATTTTTGTGGGAGAAAGCCCTGCCTAGCAGACCAACTTTATAGTCTTTTCACTATCCCATCATGCAGGTAACAAACTCCAGCCTAGAGGGGATTGGGATACTTGAGGGCATAGAAACTGCCACACTGCTGTCCAGATAAATTGTCTTAACCTGTGTACAGAAGAGCTTGCAAACCACATTGTATTGCTTGGTTGGGAGTTATTGGTCAGGCACATTGGATTGTCTAGACAGCAAATGCCCGTGTTCTGAGGGAATGCACTGAAAAATGGCAAAGGCTCCAGTACTTCCAGTTCAACTTTTTCTCCCTGGTGCTAGGAAAAATAGAAAGATACATACAGAACAATGCCTACAATTTCCTGGATCAGCTTGAGAAGTGGGCCCATGCAATTGGGAATCTCATGCAATTTAATGAGACCAAGTGCAAGGTTCTGCACCTGGGCTGGGTGAGAAGTGATATCAGCACAGGCTGGGCATGAACAGCCCCAGAGCAGCCCTGTCCAGAAGGACTTGGGGGTGCTGGTGGGTGAGAGCCTGGACATGCCCCAGCCATGGCACTCACAGCCCAGAGAGCCAAACGTGTCCTGGGCTGCATCCAGAGCCCCGTGGGCAGCAGGGGAGGGAGGGGATTCTGCCCCTCTGCTCTGCTCTGCTCTGCTCTGCTCTGCTCTGCTGAGACTCCATCTGCAGCACTGCATCCAGCTCTGGGATCCCATGACAAGGAGGGGCATCAACCTGGACATCAACCTGGTAGAGTGAGCCCAGAGGAAAATCATGAAGATAGAGGGATGGAACATATCTCCTATGAGAAATGCTGAAGGAGTTGAGTTCATATGGCTTGGAAAAGAGAAGGTTTTGGGTGCCATGGTTGTGGCCTTCCAATACCTGAAGGGAATCTACAAGGCAGACAGAGACTCTCCACAAGAGCATATAGCGACAGGACAAAGGGAAATGGCTTACAAATGAAAGAAAGTAGGTTTAGATTAAGTATTAGGGAAAAAAAATTCTTTACTGTGAGGTTGGTGAGGCATTGGAACAGGTTGCCCAGAGAAGTTGTCAATGCCCCATCCCCAGAAATGTTTAAGGCCAGGTTAGATGGAGCTCTGAAAAACTGATCTAGTGGAAGATATCCCAGCCCATAGTAGAGGACTGGAACTAGATGATCTTTAAGGTCCCTTCCAACCCTGGTCTTTCTATGAACCTGTGAAACTATGATACAACGAATATTTGAGTTGCAAGGAAAGTAGACTGTTTTCAGGCTCCACTTTGTCCAGTGATAGCACAGTTTCATAATTTTTTGTTATTGGGGCTCCTAGGAGTTGCCAAGAAATCCAACAAAATTTATGTGATTACCTGCTTGAGAGACTAGCTGGTGCTAACTGATGTTAGTTACTCATTTTCACAATGCAAATGCACACTTTAAAAGGAACACCTTTTAAAATCCTTTTTGAACAGTTAGGACTTGGAGATGGAGCAAACACAATGATTTGTCCAGCAAGATTAATATTGATGCAAGTGAAGGGTACTAAACCACTTCCGAGAGGGATTTAAAAATTTGTATTCTAAATTCACCTTCCTTTCCCAGTGTTCTTCTGTCACATACTCTTTATTTTAATTAATATTGGGTGATGCAGAAACAAGGAGAAGGCTAAATATAAAGGAAAAGAGGAGATGGCTTTTCAATGGCACATTTCTCAGAAAGGAATTGATCAGTTATGGTGTCCCATCCTTCTTTTTGCTAACAGGCTCCAGAATTCTTAAATTCATCGTTCTCACATGCTTTCATTATTTTGTTTTAACCTTGCCATTTCTTGTCCTGTCTGTTCATCTGCTTGTCTGGCTGTGCTTCAGCTTGTATGCTTGTATAATAAAAATGGTCTTCTGTCTGTTTTGTTTTTATTTTCATTTCCTCTGCTCTTCAGCAGAGTCTAGTCTTCTTTCTTCTTTAACTGAAACCTTCAAGTCATAGTCAGTTGTGAAGAGGAGGAAAAAATGGCCTCAGCTTCAGTTTTGGTTCAGGACAAGTTTCCAGTGTGATCTGCTGGAAGGAGGGTAGGAGGATGGACACAAATCCTCCTGTGGTGTTATATGTTTCCTCTTAATACTAACTGCATTTAATATATTGGACATGACTAAAGAAGGAATTGATGGAGCAGCAGTGAGAGGGGCTGAAGCAGATGTTTAAGGGAGCAGGTCATGTGCTCCAAAATCTGCTTTTCAATGTTGTCCCAGTAGGAAAGGAGGCTCGCATGAGTGGTTCCTGGATCTGAATCTTTCCATCCATGAGCCCTGCTGTGGCTCTACATGACTCCTTCTCACCCAGCAGCAGAAGGTCCCTGGCATTCCCCAGCAGTAAGGTTGCCCTTGCATTCAGCGATAGTTACACCCTTGAACTGCCCGCTACTGCTGCCACAGAGATTGTTTTGCTTCAGGTGTGGGCTTGTAACTTCACTAAGCCCTTTTAATTTTTTCTTGTTGGCTACCTTCTGCACATCTAGGTAATTGATATTGAACAACCACCCAATCAATTTTTGAAGTAAAGGCTTTTTGGAAATAGTTTAAATTTTTTTTTCTTTAATTACTCCCACACTTCTCTTGAAACCTTTCAGCTGTGATATCCATGTTCCTGGGGAAGGTAATGAAGCAGAAGTCCTGTATAAAAGTATTTCTTTCTGTCTTGCAAAAAAAAGAATGTGCTGGTGTCCTTCTCCCTGCAAGTCTAGCTCAAACACACTTTGTTTAAGGAAATTCTTACTTGTTTACACTTCAGAAAGACCCCAATACTTTAACAGCTGTGTATACCAGCAATCTTATATTATAGACTCATGGGGACTCTCGATTATGTACACGAATAACAGCTGATCCTGGCCGTTGATTAATAGTCCAATATTTCCACCATCATAACAATTAAAAATAATTCCATGAGCAGTAAATAATTCTTAGGTTGCATATGTTTAAAGTGATTAGAAAATTTAAAGCAAAGTAACTTGTTTCTGCTGGGGCCTTCCATAGTCCTGCAATAGCATGCATTGTTAGAAGCACAGCAGGGATGTCTTCTTGCTTACATCAGCTTTATCTAAGCTCCCCAATAGCTCAATTATGGTAGTATTTGAGAGCTCACCTGCCTCTCTGTGTGTGATCAGGGGAGGGTGGAGGGTGAGTAGTCAGCATATACAGATAAATGGCAACAGCCAAATTTATAAAAAAAAGGAGATGTAGGAAAAGAAGTGTTAAGGAAGCCATCTGAGATCACACCAGAAGTCACTAATAAGAATTAATTGGGGAATTAAACCACTGTTTCACAGATACTAAGTTATCGCCTGAATCAGCAGCAGTGAGTCTTCCTCTTGGTCTGAATTTTGCCATCATTCAATTGGCAGTAACACACTGAGACTAGGAAACAAACCATACTGTATTATATGTCTCTTAGGTAGTTTTTAAAGGACTGTAGCTTTGTAGAAGAAGTGTGGCTCTTTATTGCAATGTGGTCATGACTTAGCAGGGCCAGTGCAGCACCTGGATAAGGACATCTTGTTGCATGAGAATGGTTGCCAGATTTTTGTGAGAATTTCTTAACCCTCTTTCAGTAGAAGTATAGTACCCTTATTCAGCATCTGTTGTATTGCATTTGTGTGGCCAGATTTTGGTAGTGGGGGTGCTACAGGGGTGGCTTCTGTCAGAAGCTGTGAGAAGCTTCCCCTATGTCCTGCAGAGCCAATGACAGCTGGCTCCAAGATGAACCTGTTGCTGGCAAAGGCCAAGAAAATCAGTGATGGTGGTAATGCTTCTGTGATAATATATACAAGAAAAAAAAAAAGAAAATGAGAGTTATTGCAAAGATGTAATTGTGGCCAGAAAACAGAGGAACAATTATGCAAACACCAGGGTCAGTGAATCAAAGAACCACAGAACTACAGAACCAATTAGGATGGAAAAGACCTCTGAGATTATTTAGTCCAACCCATGACTGAACACTGTGTCAGCTAGACCATGACACTGAGTGCCACATCCAATCTTTCCTTATTCACCTCCTGTCACAGCGACTCCATCACTTCGCTGGACATCCCACTCCAATATCTAATCATTGTTTCTGTGAAGAAACTCCATCTTAAACCTCCTCTGGTGCAGCTTAGGACTGTGTCTCTTGTCCTATTGGTGGCTGCCTGGGAGAAGAGGCTGACCCCCATGTTGTTACAACCTCCTTTCTGGCACTTGTAGAGAGCCATAAGGTCTCCATGAACCTCCTTATCTCCTCCTTTCCACCCCCAGCTCCCTTAGCTGGTCCTCACAGTACAAGCACATCATGAAGTGAAGTGAGAAGGAAGGGGAGGAGGTGCTCCAGGCAGAGCAGCTGGGATTCTCCTGCAGACCATAGTGCAGACCATGGAAGCAGCTGTATCCCTGAGCCCATGGAGATCAGAGGGGGTGCAGAGATCCACCTACAGCCAGTGGAGGAGGCCTGTGTCAGAGCATGCCTTGTTCTACTTGACTGATAGTGGCTTGATCCAAATGTTTTATTCACTAGGGTTCATCATCTAGTAGACTTATCATCTTGGGTAGGAAAGCAAGGTGAACTAGTTTAGGTGGCCAAGTCCAGGTTTATGGTTGCAAACTGCAAGAAGACATGAAAGATAGTTTAGAACTCAAATTTGGCATGTTGGTGCTTGCTGGTATACATGAAAGTCATATTTTTGCAGATCTAATTTTAAGTCCAGTTTTAATTCGGATTGTAGAGGCCTGGGCTCTGGGCTGTAAACACCAGAAGTTTAATCCTAGGGAATGACTAAAGTACTCTGTATCAGGAAGAGAGGAGAGATCAGACCCCAACATGTGGTCATCTGGATGCAATTATGAACTTCCAGAATGTCTTCTTAGATGTGGATTTATTCTGCTAAAAGAGTAGAGATACAAACCAGCCACATCCTCCAGAATAAAAAGACAGAGTTGCATGTCATTCCATTTTCAGCTGTGCTTCATTAAGAAGAGCAGAGGAAATAGACCCTGATAATACCAACTAACATCAGTTTCCTGAGTAATGACTACCAGCTAGCTAGGGTTATCACAGAGACTTCACAATGCAAGAGCCAGTCTTCAAATCATGTAAATGTCCTATGTTAATTTTTCAGTATTTGCCATGCTTTGTCCTTCATTCATTGATTTCACTCTGCACCTTAAAATGCATCAATTTTGAGGGTTTTTTTTGCTCAAGAGACAGGGGTACCAATATTGGCTTGAAAAATTTGAGGGAAATTCCACTCTCCTTATCATGCGCCCAGTCATTTTGTAAACATCCTGGCTAAGTGCTTTGCTGAGATCACAAACCCAGGCTAGCTACATATATCTGGGTTTAAGATGGCCAACAGTAATATTCTTACAGTTCAGTCAAAGTTTGCAGCTAACACATGTCTTTATGGCGCTGTCAATTAATTAGGAGCAATGTATGTTCTGCATCTAAAAGCAAACAGAATCATTCTTGGTGATTTCCTGTTCACTGTAGGTTGTGAAATGTCAGCATGCCAGGAACAAACAAATGTTGAGACAATATATAACAGACCATTTGATGTAACAAAGCCACAAGAAACACACATTTCTGTCTATTCTTCTTTAATATTCCAGATACAGAAATTAAAATAACACCTCATCATAGATTGTGTTGAATCAGAAGAGAGATGTCTGGCTTTTCACTGCCTCTACTGAACGGGACCACTCCATGGGTTTTGTCCAGAACAGAGAGGGATATCTCTCAGATACACCTAAACAAAGAGGAAATGAGATTTGGACATTCTTGGCATTAAAAACATGCATCTTTAGGATCCTGAGAACACCACCACATGCCAAGTTTCAGTTCTGTATACACATATTACCAAGCACCTAACAAAATTATGCCAGTTTCTGAGCAAAGGAGAAGAAAAAATAAACAGTTAAAAAGAGGGCAAGGTAGCATCCACAGCAGGGAGGAAGCCAAAGATGTGTAGGATGTATCATTCCTCCTCATGCCATCAACAGGGTATGTATGTATTTTCTTTAGAGGTTTCACTACCATTCCTGCATTAATGCAGTTATCTTTGGCACAGCAGAATGTGCAAGAGAGTAAGTGCACAAAGCCTCTCAGATGGCCTCAAAACAGTCTTCAAAGGACCTTTGGTGTTCATTTTCAATGGCACACTTAGAAATTATTATGTAATCATTTTCTCTTTGCACCTTGCGAATGTCAGCCACTAAAGGGCTGTTCACACATAGGTTGTATTTTCATAATTGTGAGCACACAGTTAATGTATTATATATGTTTTCTGTCTCGATATCTTGCATGGATTCAGCTATTGTGTTGAGAAGGTACCTAGATAGTGGTGGCATTCACAAGGATAAAGACAGAAGTAACTGCAGTGTATGACACAAAGCTGCTTACATCTGTGTCCACACGGGGACAGTGCAGCTCTACCAGAGAGACATCCTAAGACACTGCTTCATCCTAGAAAGGCTGAAATATCTGCCCAGACTTGTCCTTCCAAGCCTCACTGTAACTTGTACAGACCTAGATCTTTCTGAACACTCTCCCAAACATCAAATCAACTCATGGAGCAGAAAACCTCTGACAGTTTTTGTAGTATTTTAATGGTTTTGAACATAAAATATTTAATTTATCTGGATTATTGAGAGGTGTAACAAGATCCCACACTGGATAAAAGTGCAGCAGCTTGTGATATTAGTAGTGTTTGTTCAGTATATCCTACCATGTCTTGCTTCCATATTGAAGAAATGTACTTCTTATTCATCTGGGAGTTGTGCTTTTGTATGCAGACAGGATTTAAATTGACAAGTGAAAAGAGTGCCAACAAGAAAAAAGCTGTAGAAAAGCATGGGGGCTGTGAAAAAGCAAATCCCCACAAATATTTTGGATGTTAAATGGGCCATGTTGAGAGCTTTGTGAGGCAAACTGGAAACTTCTCTACCCCTTGCTTTCATTTGTTTAGCAGTTTCTTTTGCACTGAGCACATTAGATACTCCCCAAATCTTTCTGCCCCCCAGCAGGGAGTTGTCAGTCAAGACAAAAAAAAAAATCCATGAAAAAGCTTTTTGTTAAACTTTTAAGGATCTCTGTTATCCTGAATAGCATGCAGTGTTCTCCGAAAAAGCATTCTGAATTGGACTGTAAGTCTAGATCTATGTTAAACAAAAAGAAGTGTTTGCTCCTGTTCAAGCAAATATAAGACTCTTGCTTTCCGTGATTGTTTTGGAAGATAATGTGTCTTTGTTCTCTTGCCTTTAAGCTGATGGGCTTGCTCATGAATCAGCATTGGCCATTAGTGCAATAGGTATCAGGGCTGAACTTCAGGGCAAAAAGTGGAAGAGCAGCGCTGTAAAATAGTTAAGTGGTTTCTGTTTTCCAGGACTGTAAATATGTACTGAATTGAGTTTCTTCTTTCGTACTGTTTGCTTTGAGAATACCAATCCAAACAAATTCCAGAGGCTCTGCCTTCTTTTTTTTTTTTTTCCTCNNNTTTTTTTTTTTTTTCCTCAGCTGTAGGATTTTGGGCATCAGAGAAGGATACCGTCGATGTGAGAGCTACAAGGAGCTTTTAAGAGCACCTCTATGCCTGGAAGAACTCTGTCAAATTCTGTCCATGTGCCCTATTTCAAAACAGAAAACTGTGTTAGAAATAAAGTATTTCAGTCCTCAGGACACAGTGGGTGAGCCTTGTGCAGAATCACAATAGACTAATATACCACAGATACCATGTGTCTGCTCCCTCTAGGATAAACAAAGCACACTGTAATATCTTAGCCACACCATGTTGCTGATTGTTGTCATGATCCTTTCCAAGGTGAAGAAACTTCTCCTCAATAAAGCCCTGAGCAAAACTGCTCCAGCTGATGCCCAGGAGGATTTTTCACATTGCCTTTGAGTGAAGCTGCAGCATGGCTGTCCTCTCTGCTCCTCCTGGAGAGAAGGGAAAGAAGAGAGGCCTTGTCAGAAGCCACAGACACAATTTCCATTCTCAATACATCTGACCTGAAAGTGAACAATAAGATTGGAAAAATGAATGTAGATCTTGGTCTTTACCAAAAAACTTACAGATTTCAGAGAATAAAAAAGGATGTAAGAAATGATGGGACACCCTCCCCAGCTTATTGTGGAGGATGCCAGTTAACTTACTTGGGTACTTTCACCTCACTAAATCTCTGTGGACTGCTTCTTGACCATCCTCAGACAGATGAATCAGCTCTCCAACATAATCTTCAAACAAACAGAGCTGGAAGCCACCATACTGCTAGAGGGCTACAACCTAGGTGCCTTTACTGAAAGCTGGTGGGATGAATCCCATGAGGAGTGTGGCTATTGATGGCTACAGGCTGTTCAGAGGAGACAGGCAAAGCTCTCTGTGGATTGACCTCTACATCAAGAAATGAGTGGATTTTGGAGGGATCTCTCTGAAATTACAGAGAAGTCAAAAGTTCGTGCATGAGAATCAGAGACTGAGGTAACAAAGGGAACCTTGTGGACGGTTTCTGTCAGAGGCTGCCTGATCCAGGGGAGCCTGTTGACAACAACACCTTCCTGCTCCAGCCACAGGAGGCACTGAACTCACCAGATCTCATCCTGCTGGGGTGCTTCCACCCCCAACCTCTGCAGTGAGCTGTAGGCAGTCCAGAGGACTGCTGGATGCACAGAGGAGAACTTCCTAAACCAAGTAATGGACAGCCCTGACACAGGGGATCTGTTACTGGACCTGATGGTCACCAGAGCAAGTGAGCTCATGGGTGACTTCAAGGATGGAGGCCACCAGGGCTGCAGTGAACATCACTGGTGGAGTCTGAAGTGCAGAGGAATGTGGCACAGGAGAAGAGTATAGTCAGGACCCCAAATTTTAGGAAAGCAAACTCGAGCTGCTCAAGGAATTAGTCAGTAGGATGCCCTGGGATACTGCCTCAGGGACTAGGGAGCAGAACTAAGCTGGTGGATTTTTATGGACACTTTCCTTAGAGCACAAAACTCTTGATCTGTAAGAAACCAGGTAAGGAAAGGAAGAGACTGGCATGGATGAGTTGAGACCTGCTGAGCAAACTAAGGGGCAAGAATGCAGGCAGTGGAAGCAGGCACAAGTATCCTGGAAAGACTATAAGAATGCAGCCTGATTGTGTAGGGATGGGGTGAGGAAGGCCAAGGTGCTCTTGGACCTGAATTTGACAAGAAAAACAGAAAAGGTTTCTATAGCCAGAAAAGGAAGGTCAAAGAAGGAGTACTTTTCCCCATTAAAAAGGCTGGCACACTGGTAACAATAAATGAGGAGAAGGCTGAAGTACCGAACAGTTTTTGTCTGAAGTATTCAATCTCTCTTCACAGACCTCTCAAGTCAGTGGACTGCAAGGCAGGGATTGGGGAGTAATGATCAGGTTCATGACCACTTGAAAACCCTGAACAGATATAAGTCTATGGGATCGGATGAGTTACATCCCAGACTCCTGAGGAAATTGTCTCATGTAGTTGCCAAACTATTCTCCATGATATTTGAAAAGTCATGGCAGTCAGGGGAAGTCTCCACTAACTGGAGAAAGGGAAATATTGCATCTCTTTTAGAAAAGGGTAGGCAGGAGGACCTGAGAACTACTGACCTGTCAGCCTGGCTATGTAACATATGCTCCTCAAAGCTGTACTAAGGAACATGGAGAACAGGGTGACAATTCAAGAAAGCCAGCACCACTATGCCAAGAGGAATTCCTGTCTGACTGATTCAATGGCCTACTGTGGTGAAGTGACTGCATCACTGGACAAGGAAACTCCAGATGTTATTTATCTGGACTTCTGTAAAGTCCTTGACCCTAACCGCCATGACATCCTTCACTTCAAGTTGGAAAGAGATGGATTCAATTGTTGAACAGTGGCATTCAGAGGGATGGTGGTAGTCAATGCCTCAGAGCCCCAGTGAACATCAGTGACAAGTGGTGCCCTTGGGGTTCTGAGTTGGGACCAGAGTTATTTAATATCTTCATTAATGAAATAAACAAAGGGATCAAGTGCACCCTAGGCAAATTTAGAGATGATCCCAAGCTGAGAGGTGCTGTTGACACACCTGAAGGATGGGATGCCATCCAGAGGGACCTGGACAAGTTGAAGAAGTGAGCCCATGGGAACACCATGACATTCAACAAGGCCAGTGCAAGATGTTGCGTCTGGATCAGGATAGCCCCAGATATCAGCACAGGCTGGGCATGAACACCCCCAGAGCAGCCCTGCCCAGAAGGACTTGGGGGTGCTGGTGGGTGAGAGGCTGGACATGCTCCAGCCATGGCACTCACAGCCCAGAGAGCCAAACGTGTCCTGGGCTGCATCCAGAGCCCCGTGGGCAGCAGGGCCAGGGAAAGGATTCTGCTCCTCTGCTCTGCTCCGCTGAGACCCCACCTGCAGTGCTGCATCCAGAGCTGGGGCCCCAGAACCAGAAAGACATGCCTCTGTTAGAGTAGGTCTAGAGGAGAGCCACAACAATGATTAGATGGATAGAACACCTCTCCTGTGATGAAGGGCTGAGAGAATTGGGGATGCTTAGCCTGGAGGAGAGAAGGTTGCAGGGACACCTTACAGCACCTCCCAGTACCTAAAGGGATTTTACAAGAAGGTCAGAGAGAGACTTCTTACAAGGGCATGTAATGATAGGATACAGGGGAATCATGTTAAACAGAAAGAGGTTAGATTCAGCCTACATAAAAGGAAAATTTTTTTGCAACGTTGGTGGTGAAATATTGGAACAAGTTTCCCTGAGAAGTTGTGATGTCCACAGAAACATTTAAAGTTAGGCTGGATGGGCTTTTGAGCAACCTAACATAGTTGAAGATCTCCTTAGTCGTTGGGGGTTTGGCCTAGATGACCTTTAAAAGTTCCTTCCAACCCAAACCATCCTACGACGGTGTTCCTATTATATGATCTTGTCACGTCACACTTTTGACTGGGAAACAATTTCGAGGTTGCAGTGCAGTCCATGCAAATACCCGAAGTTACTGGGGCAGTAACTAAGGAGACATCTGATACAAATTGCTCTGATGGGCAGCATGTGTGTTAGCTGTGCTGGTGGCTTTGGGCACTGTGAGCAGGACCTGGGAGAGCAGACCTGAAGTTATTTTCATGGTTAGGGTCCTAGTGAATCTCACCCTAACAAAAAGCCCAGAATTTAGTGTTTTCATGGAAGCAGGAATGCCCATGTAGACTCCTTGGGACAAGTGTAGTGTCTAAGTACACGATTTTTTTTTCCATAAGTGGATTATGATCAGTAAAGATAATTATACAAATAGCTAATTACAGTCACCTGCCTTTCAGATTTTTAAGTGCTTTTTGAAGTGTTTTCCTGTAGACTGAAATAGATTTCTTTCCAATGGTGTGCACCAGATCTGTGTGTAAAAAGTGCTCTTTCTTTATGTGAAGTACAGAAAATTCTGGTCCTCTTTCACACAGATGGGGCAGGTACTTATGTTTAATAGAAGTGGAATGTTTTCTGCTTATTTGCAGAGTTTCACTTCAGGCCAAAGAGAATTTCATATGGTGGACAGCTAGCCCAGGCTATTTGATGTTCCCACAAAGCAATAATCTGATGAAGTGTTTTCTACTACCTGACTAACTTTGAGATTGATTGCTTTAAAAGGGGCCTTGAGTTAAAAGAATGCTACTCCTGTAAGAAAGAACATGCTACTCTTCATGTAGATCAAAACTTTATGATTGGAGAGGTTCATGCTATTCTTAAATAAATTTGAGAAATATCTTAATGTCTTTTATTAAGTTCACAGTTACACATTTATGTAGTGGATGGTTAATGAGTACTACATGATGAAGGATATTAACATTAGAACAAAATTATTTAATTAACTGATTTTTTCTCACTTTGTAGGAAGCTCATTTTCAATAAATTACAACTTACCAAGACTAAAGGACCTTTATAGCATTAACACATGCAGGCTTCAAAATACATAAGTAGCTAAAAAGCATAATTTTTGTACTTTTGACTATCATACTAATATTATCTGGCCTATTTTTAATACTAATGAACAGAATTTTATAGGGAACAAGCCTACAACAGCATTTATGCCCTGACTTCCCAGGATATTCAGAGTAGAAAGAAGTTTAATGTACTTTTACCCTCCTTTAACATAAGCAGTTTTCTTTGAGTTAATGAAGTCAAATCTCAGATTTTATTACAAAACAAATATTACCGTGTGAAAACAAAACCCCACTGCATTTGCAGAGAGTTGGAAGGGTTTCTGGAAGATGTGTCTTTCAGCCATAGGTATAGGCTGTAGACTCTACCCTACAGGAAGGTAGAGAGATTTTCAGGAAGAGATTTTGATTATCACTGGTTATGACATTGCACGAAGAGGGAAGCAAAGAAATGAGTCTTATGTGAGTAGTAACTGTATTTCTACCAGAAAGGATATCATTCTTGAGAAGGTAAATGTAGTTTGATATCCTAGGTACTTCAATCATACCACAGTTAGCATCAAGGTCCTTTTGAGCTGTTTTTTTATGGGCAATATAGAGCCAGATTTATCAAAAATATTGTAATCTACTAAACCAGTCCTGTGAAAAGTGGAAGAAGTGATGGCATAGAGATGTCAGTCTAGATCAATTTCTTGTGCTGCACTTTATGGTGAAATTATAGTCTCAGAGGTACTACAGGGCTCCATGGTGAGAGCAAACCTAGGGCAGCAGATCCTGTTCCCTTCTGTAAGGATGTTTGTACTTTTCCTGCATGGAGGCTGCGGCAGCTGTGGCATTTTCCTGGTCAGATTCCAGTGCAATACAGACATACAAACAGTATGTGTTGCATACTGGTCTCTACCAGATATGTTTTGGTGTAGCACAATTACCAAGTTTTAACCATGAATTTTATAAGATAATGAGAGAATAAACATGGGCAAGCCCAAAGGACTGTGAAGTTGTGTCTGTCACCAGAAAGCATCATACTTCCAAAGCTGTTACTGTGATTATTATGTCCAAAATGATACTTCAGGCTTAGGACATGTCTCCTGCTTTTGGATTTTTGACCTACCCCAGCTGCATCTTTGCTGGATCTACTGTGGTCCAGAACAGAGGGGAAGAACAGCAGCTGGGGGTGGGTCTTGCACTAGTCCAAGCTGCTGTATGTAACTGGAGTTTTTTGCTTTTTCCTTAGCCTCTGATATTAGGAGATGGAATACTAAGTCATATATCCCCAGAATTCTAAAGATTTGACTCTGGTTTCTGCTGTTGGGTGAATTATTAACATGATCTTGGTGAGCTCCAGCCACTGAGAAGAACATATGTTTCCAATCTATGTGGTCCCACCAGCAACTTTTATGAGAAACCATCCCTTTTGGGTTTTCTTCCTGTAAGTGGCCTTTCTGCACGTGTTGCCTCTCCACTGACAGCCACAGTCACTGCAGGGCCGTTGGCATCTTCCTCTGAACTACAACCAGACCCTTCCAGCATCGCATGGAAGAGCTTTGGAAGGGCACAGAAAACGGACAAATCTACTTGTCTGCGGCAAGTGAATAAAGGTAGATAAGTAAGCACCTCTGCAACACTACAGAGGGCAAGTGCATCCAAATATCCTGTTCTCTGGGGCAGTGTAAACCTGGGGACTAAATGCACCAGTCATTGAAACACCTTTGATAGAAGCCATCAGGGACAACCAGACACCTACAGCTCCACTTCTCTCCTGTAGCATATTTTATTGCTCACAGGGGTGCACAATGCTTAACTAAAGGGGAAGAAGCATATCTTAAATTGTGACCCTAAAAATTAATTTGGTAGACCCTTTTATTCACACTCTTTGAAGCCTGATTCCTTGGAAAAGCATGAAGCTGAGAAAAGAATAGATTGTGAGAGGATAACCAGCAAATGAGCTCATTTATGTACTTCTATCCTATGAAAATTATGCTGATATTTCCCACAGTGACTATTTTATGACATTTAACTGTTATCTGCATTTGGATATAGTTTTTTGGGTTTTTTTAGCCAGTGCTCAGGCATTCTCATATTTACAAATAGAGGTGGACGTGGAAGTCTTTCTTGGTTCTTTTTGTTCCTGCTTCTTGTTTTCTTGTTGTACTTGTGCTTTTGAAAGGTGCATGGAAATCAAAGTTTTATGTAATTTCACTCTCAAGTAATACTTAAGAATGTGCCTGTGTTGGCACTGCAATGGTATGGGCAGCATGTACTCTAACATAAAAGGGGAAAATGGTACATTCTTGTCTAAATTCAGTTCAAGTGAAAAGCTTATGTCCAATTAATTAACAGTCTTACACTTCTCTTTTCTGCTGTTATTTTAGGTTGCCAGTGTGACTGAAATACAGAAGTGGAGTGAATTTTTTTTTGTTTTCTCATTAAGTAAAATGTGCTAAAGATAAATTTTAAATTAGGCTGTAAAAAAATAAAGATCACATTCAAATCCATTTTCTTGTTGTGGAAAATATTTTTTTCTGTAAACACCAAAGCTTACTGTGCTATCACATGGATGGCAGCACATCTATTTTTTGAGGCACTGATACTGACTATTTGAGGCTACTTTGTGACGATTGTCATGACAGCATGAGTTTTAACTTTCTGAGCTGAAATTCTATCCATTGTGTGCCTGTCTCGATCTGTCTTTTTGGCCAAGGATTAGCACAGGAAAGGTTTTGAAATAAAATAATAAGGTATTTCATATTATGAATCAGAGGAAAAAGCTGTACTTGATACTACAGCTATTTTAAAAAACCCTGAAACACTTTAAGGTTCCCATGATTCAGACAAGAAGCCTTTTTTATGTGGTAGGAGGCAGGTTTGGGGTTTTTTAAATGTAGGATTTGTGTTTCTACTGTTTCCAGGACAATTTGTCTTACCCAGGTCAAGCTTATTATATTCACTTTTTACTAAAATCCTGTGTCCAAAATGAGGTACAGCAAAACCCCTAGACCTTGTTCTTAATGAGCACCTAAACCTGAGGGTAAGAGGAGCACTATGAATAAAATTCAATATCAAATAACATCAAACAGTATCAAATCCAGAGCTGCAAGGCATAATCTTGGTGTATGTTAGTGTTGGAGCACTTGACAGCAGTATCCATTGTATGAAGACCACACTTTGAAAGATTTTTTTTAAAGAAGAAAAGCTATCCAGAAGTAAAGCCTTATTCCTGGTGGAAAATTACTGTTATATTTCAAGCCCTTTATCCATTCTTCCCTTCCACCTCCAAAGTGAGCATAAAGAAATATGTGAGCAGAAAGAAAATGAGAGATTTAAAGTAACTTGCTGACGGCCATGCAATAATTAAGTGGCAAACTGGAATGAAATTCACAAAACTGTAACTGCATTTCAGTGATTTGCGTGGGAGACTGTGGCACTTCTTACTGAAATCTACTGCAATGCCTTGTCCTATTTGGTGATTATTTGTCCTATTTTGCTTCCCTAAGCAGATGCAGTATTCATGAGGCACCATTTGCTGTCCACCTCTAAAACATAAATTCTAAGGCAGATAGTTGTTCAAATATTACTTTCAGCTGTCTGGATTTTTTTTTTTTTTATTTTTGCTGGTGTGGAAAGCTGGACAAAACTTGTATTGGGCATTGCATTGGAAGGGATTTTTATCTTCTACTAATAAGGCAAAATGGAATAATGTAATCTGGAGAAATTAATTTACACAAACCACTTCTCCCTTGCCAGTAAACACAAACAGATGGCACCTTATTGTTCTATTTATGAAGTTTCCAGCATCTGAGGAATTTCAAGCTCTAGCATCTGAGAATTCTAGCACTGGTGCCTCTCCTGTTCAATTATTTGTGTTATGGATATTTTAGCAGACACTTTGTTCTCATTTTATTAACAATTGCATATTAAATAGGAAATCATAGCATGCATTCAGTTCTCATTCAAAATAACAGAGTTTTATACTTGGAATTATTATCTGTGTCGAATAAAATGGATATAAAGTTCATATATTGTTGAGACAAAAGATAAATTACACAGGATATAAATAAAAAGTCTTGGTGGCTTTGTAGTAAACAGAAACATCCCAATTAACACCATATATAAGCTTTGCTTTTCAAATTGTTGATTTTGACAGGATTGGTGAGTCAACACAAGTTTTTAATTGAGAGAGGCTGTAGAGAAAATGTTTGAAATCTGATAGTCAGCCAGGTTATTTTTACGTAACCTCTCTTAAGCAATTAGGCTGTATTTTAGCTTAAAGTGTAACACTTACAGAAACTACATCTCACATATTTTCCTGGTCTTCTCTTTGTTTTGACATATCTTTCAAAATAGGTGTATGAAAAATAAACAAGCTGGGGCAACGTAGGCTGTATCTGTTCACTGTTTCCCCTTGTAGAGTTTGAATAACTCCTTGCAAGATTTAACCTGCTTTTATGATGTCTCAGTGGTGTATCTTCAGAGTTTCATTTCATGTAGTAAATTTCACCCAGACCAGAGGCAGCTTTGAGTAATGGAAGGTTATTTCTGGAAGATATGTTATGCCAGAAAACTGGTGTAACATCACAACTGGGAAGGGCATCCTCTCTTCCTGGGGATGGGATCTTCTTGTCTGACTAGTGCCTGGCCAGTGGTCCCCATAGGGCACGCTGTTCCAACAGCTTGTAAACTATATACCATGGCAAGGCCTGCATATAAGTGCATTTTTAAAAGCAATTTTTGAGGTAAAAAGAGCGAGAAGAGTCTCAGGTTAGTTTGGCAGGACTTGGCTGGGTGTGAACTTGAACACCCTGTGTTTCACCTGTATTGTAGCATTGTTCCCCTCTAAGATACTTATATTTCTATGCATGCAGTGTAGGAGTGGCCCAGGTTTCCTTCTCTTGGCAGTGTTCTCACACTGCAGTTTGGACCATGGATTCCCCTGTGCTTGGGTGCAGTCTCCATCTGAGAGACCACAGGATGCTCCTAGGAATTAATGTACAAATCTGTGCTGGATACCCTTTCTATGTCCAAAATGGGAATTACAAAGGCCAGTCTCTTTTTCAACTGTTTTCTGCTGTTTGGATCCAGACACCTGGAGACTGGCAGTCCCAGGCACCAAGGGGCTGCCAATGGCTCCATTTTGTCCCTACCTGCCTGAGACCAGTGGCTATTTGGTAGTGTGCCTGCATGCAGGTTCACAGCTAATGTGCAGCATGATGTACACAGCTGCTGATGTGCATTTGGTGTCTTCTCTGTATCCAGGGATGTTTGATTTCTCAGCTCATGAATCTTCTTTCTATTGGGCTTTACAATGTGGCACCTCTGCATGCAGTGTTGGATAGCAGAGAGGGGTGTCCACATCCAGACTTACCCGTGAAGAACAAATGTATCTGAGGGCCTCACCAAAATAAAATTGAAAAAAGTTATGAAATTAGCAGTAGCTAATGGGTTTGTAGCCAGTCCAGGAGATTTTTGCCATTGTGTCTCCCCAGCTGTCTTCCCCAGCTTATGTTAGAGTGTAGCTCAGTGTTTCCATGTGGAAACTTGGGTGCCCCAGCTATCCTACCATGTTTGCAAAGATTCTTACTCAATCAGGTAGTTTAATTGGTTTGGATTAGCTTTTTTTATCTCTTTCTTTTTTGGGAAGGGAATGGGTGTGTACGTGAATTTTTTGTTTCTTTTTTTTTTTAAATTTAATCTAGGTAGTTTCACTGGATGTACTTACACTATACATCTCAAATTGTTTGCATAAATTGAACTTGGGGATCAAGCACAAGGGGCCAGAAGAAACTGGTATCCCCTAAAATGCTTTAGTTGCTTTAGTTGCCAGAGACAGTGACATTGAAAGATCCATCCTTTTTTGTTGATTAATTAAAATAGATACCTACACTTTAACCTTTTCATGTGTCTACCTGCAGCAGCTGAACCCAGACTGCATTCCTCTATATCTCCTTTAAAAGAATAAATAAGCATTAAAATCTGAAGAAGGCATACAAAAATAATGCATAGATGTGATAACATGATAACCATTCTGTGTGTGTTTTTACCTGTTCTTCATATTTAATAAGCACCTATCTAGGGATTTTCATCTCTGAAGTGCTGCTTAGATATGTGCTTCTTTCAAGTAGATATATCAGTTTTACAGGTAGGAAAACTGGGACACAAGAGAGATTTAATAATTTGCCTGAATAAAATAATGCTGTAAGAAATTTTTCTGAATCAAGCAGTAGCTCATGTATCCTTCTCCTGTGGAGAAGAGCTGCATCCTTGACCCAGCACCCACTTCAGCCACAGATGGAAAATGTATGCAGTGTTTACCTGCAGCACCCTGGGGAGTGGTGGGTGCCTCCAGCACTGAGGAAATACTGTGCTGTTCAGAAACGGGGAATACTGGAGGCTGTGCCTGTGCCAGTGGGTTTGCCCTGCTCTGCTGTGCTACAGTGCAGTGCTCATGTCCTCACACAGTGCATAGCCAGGCCTTGGCTGTCCTCCAGGTACACACTGAAGCCAGTAGTGCTTGTCTGTGCAGGGAGGCGTGCCCATAAAAACTTTTGGTTTTGTTGCTAATCTGCTTTTAAGCTATTTGTGATGTTTTCTGCCCTGTGATTGAAAGTGTGATTGCAGCACCTACAGTCGTACGTGACCTAGCTTTAATTTAGCTAACTTGGATATTAATAGCTACAAAGTTGTACTCTAGGCTATAGATATCCTCCAAAGAACCTGGCAGGTTGCACAGTAAGTGGGTGTATGTCTTTGCTGCTAACTCCACTCACGATACCTTGAGTACAGCTACAGGTGCTGCAGATATATCTCAATTGTGTGAAAAAGCATTGCCTTAGTCTGAACAGGGGCTTTGAGCTGTAGTAGTTATGCACAGGTTATTCTAACTTCTGCAGTATGGTGTGTATTTGCTCTGTATAGGGATTTATAGAGCAGGAGGGAGCATAGGATCTTGACCATCTTCCACTTGTGTCTACAATAATTGCCTCCCCAAGGGTAAAACTTGCCATGGAGAGCTCCAGCACTGTGCTGGGCTGAAAAAGAAAACATCAGAGATGTGCCTCTCCCTGAAGCAGAGACCACAATGTTGTGATGGTTAAACACCCGGAAAGCTCATGCCATTGCCTTGGACTAACTCCTGGGAAGGTTTGTCCTTGTCCCATGTTTAGCATTTGTGCAGGAAAAGATGTGTGTCCTTGAGAAAACAACCTGTCAGCTCTAGGCTTTTAGATATTACCTAGGCCTTCTTCCTCTTCACAGGTAAGGTTTTGAGTCTGATAGACTATTCCCCTTTATAAAAAGTAGTGGAGGACAGCCTTGATATACTAATGATGGCCAGTGATACCAAAGGGGTAATGGTATAGAAAAATTTTTGTCATTACCGTTTTCTTTCATGATATGGGGAGCTTTTAAGAGGGATCTGGAGGTACATACAGCGTCTGTAATTTGCCAGGATGGAAAAAGATGATGCCTTTTGCAGGCAAGCAGTCATTACTCGCAAAAGGTAATAAGAGGGAAATGGTATTCCAAGAAGTACAAAAGCACTCTAAATGATTAACCACATCAACCTTTGTTGGACATATTCTTTTAGTAAGAGGAGACGGATACCTCAGTTTAAAAATAGTCTGTAATCCTTTTCTTTGTTTGAAAAGTTTGAACTTATATTTTCTCATTCCACTCCTCTGTTTCTGCCTTTTGTAAATTAAATGTCCTAGCCAAATATTGGAAAACAACGGTCCAGATATCCTAAACCATCTCTTTTTATTTTTTACATGGCAGGTATTTTTCCCCCCTGGATTTTGGAATTATTACTTATGGTACTGTTGCTCCAAATTTTAGTATGCAGAAAGCAAGAAATACAAATATAAAATTTGAAGTTACAGGTGTTAAAGACCATGTCTATGGAAGCATTTATGGGCCTGTATGAACATGTGTCCTTTTTCAAATAAAGTGAATTGATAAAAACAGTAATAATTTCAGAGTAAAAGCAAAATGCGTCAGGCATTTGTGTGGCAAACTAGCAGAATTTAGTCATGTACTAAGGTCCTTGGCATACAATCCTTTTTGTCAAATAGGACACATTGCTCCAGAGATCAGCCAGAGCCAGCAGAAATATGATTGTATCCATGCTCTCTCTGCTAGGTGCAGGCCTTCCCTTCTGAAAAGGGTCCACCAACACTGCCTGATTTATTTTCTAGGTGTCTAAGGTAAATGGAAGTGGGTGCTTTTGAGTGATGATCTCTAGTCTGTGCTGTGCACTGTACTCTGCTTCCCCTGGGACTGAGCAGGAGGAAGGGAGCTGAGGCAGAGCAATCGTCACAGCCATGAGGATCTTATTGAGAACTGAATCCAGATTTCTGTTTAGGGCATCTGAATATGGAAATGAGACACAAGAAATGAAGCAGACTCTTTTCAGGGTATATAAAACATTGCAGCAGAAGGACCTTTCTTTATTGGTATGGAGTAAGTCTACTGGTAAAATTTATGGTCAGGAATTCAAGTTAGCAGCTCAAGGAAGTTGACCTAAATGAGAAGCTAAGATACAACTAATAGGATAACCAAGTACATACATACATATATGTAGATATAAAAATGTCTTTTTTTCTTTAACATTTACTGAGTCAGATGTTTTTTCATGTGCTTTCATGTGCCAGCTTCATCTGATGCCATCTGTTTACTGTTTTTGTGTGGGAAGTTGTTTTTTTAATCACTTCATGCAGTCATACATATGCAGAATAATAGAGCAAAATAAAGTTCGTGCTTTTTGCTGTTGGTTAAATTGTGTCCTGCCAGTATTTTATTTGCTTAATAAAGCTTAGTTCTTCTATTATAGTGAAGAGGGTTGTGGGGGAAGATGCTTCACTAAAATTTGGAATCGCAGTAAATGCCATCATCTAAGATAATCCTGTGTCTCCTTTTATGCTGCATCAGTAACTGCTTCTTGATAAGGGAAGAGAGGCCCATGGGCTGGAATAAACTGAACATTTAAAATATGTCTGCTATTGATGGGGTAAAACCAAAAGGAGATGAGATTTTTCTTTCTTCAACTGCAAGTCATGGAACCACCAGAATTGCCTCTTTCATATGGCCTTGAGTCCTTTTTCATGCAGTCCCATATTGTCATGAAAAACATTGTTGTCATGAGTTGGAGCTTCAGCTGCTTTGAGGGTAAATGACATTGGGCCCAAAGCTTTGTCTGTAATGTTTGCTGAAGAGTAATTGAATTTTCTCTTTGTGCTTTTCTTCTTAATCTTATTTTTTTTCCCCTTCTGTTGTGGAATAGGGACCAAAAGTGGAAGTAAGGTAACAGTAAGTTGTTAGTCAGCTTTGATCTTCTGCTATTGGATACATGCAAATCTTGTCAAGCCTGCTTTAAAAATTCTTCATAGATGTTTAAACATTCCCTTTTTTACTCATTTTTTTACTTAGTTGCCTGACAGAGTGAAATATTTTGTTTGTATCACAGCAGTCCAACTTTGGATGCTGTTTCGTTATGTAAAAAGTATGCACATCCTAAATTAATAAATTAACATGATTTTTTCATGAGGAAAATAGGTCAGTTTCAAGGTCTTTGGAAGAAAACCAGACTACCACGTTTACTGATGCATCAACATTACATTTTGGAGAGCATGAAGTGAACAACTGTTCTTAAGTTTATCAGCAATATTTATCATCTTCCTTGCACAAGACTTGGCTTGAGGTGAATTTTAGAATTCAGTTTCAGGTCTTCACTTATTTTTGCCTGGGTTGGGTTTCTGTGTTTTGTTTTGTTTCTTTTTCTTTTGTTTTTCTAGGTCATCTCCTCATCTCTATATTCCCTGAGTAATTCCTGCCATTTTATGTGTACTGCTCCTTGGACTCTTGATCTTCATTACAAATATTACTGTCTCACTGAAATTGTCAGCCTGTGACTGAGTATCCTTAATGAACAGCAAATTCTACTGAGCCCTTTCCATTCCCTTCCTTGGGGCTGATGAAGACTCTTATCTTTCACCTTTTTCAGCTGGTGCAAATTCTCCAAATTGTCTGCAAATTGAGGTTTTAGGAAACAGGTGTTTTTACCTACAAACTCACAAACCCTTAACCCTCAGCTGTCACAGCCTACTTGTTGGTTTGTCATCATTAGTCTCCTTCATGCCCATGCTCCTACAGTGAGGGGAGGGTTGTAAGAGGTTGGAGGGGCTGAAGGAAAAACCCAATATTCAGCTTGCAGACTCAAATTTAGCATCGTCAGGCAACTGTGTCTGGAGAACATAGTCGTGTCCAAGCATTGTTATTGTGAAGTCTGGGTAGTCTCACTTTCCACTGATTCAGAGCCATCAGTCTCTACGTTGCTGAATCCTCATTTGTGGTGTCTGGATGCCCACCAGGTCCTTCTCTTGCCACAGTCCAGTGAAATCTGAGACTGGTGCTGCTACACTACTGATGCAAAACTAGGCAACTTAGGCAAAAATGCCTTTCAAAAAGTTTTAAGCTGTGGTCACATGGATTTCAGTGTGATGTCTCATGGACTGTGATTGTTTCACTAACATGCCAACATGTTATACCTGAAAGAAAGCAAACCTCAAAATGCCTAGATATTTGAAATTATTTTATGGGGTAATGGTGAAATCAAAAGCCAGTTGAGATGTTTCTCCTTGTCAGACTGACTGAAGAAGCAGTTGCCACATTCATCCCTAACACACTGTGGCTGTTACTGGGGGTAGGATTGAATTTGAGTGAGTTGCTTAAAAAACCCCCAGAATTGCTTTGATAATTGGTTGGGCTTTTCAGCTGAGACCAAAGCCCTGTTGGTTTTTGTGCCAATTTACATATGTGCTTCCAAGGCTTTTCTTCCAAACTTGAGCTGCCTCTGGTGAGTTGTCCCATGTCACCAGTGTGAGCTGTGTGAATGAAACCATGGATCAGCTCGTGCCTCTTGTGTTTGCCACCTCCTGATTTACAGTTTGCCACAATCACAAAGGCACTGGCAGTGTTGATGGATTTAAAGAAGGGTTAGCATTTGGTTAGGACTGCACCAGGCAGGATGAAATTTACCTGCCTTTACCTCATAGCCCTCTGCAAGTGGTCTGGGATGAGAAGCCATTGGAATATCTGATGCAACTTGCAGCCACCACTGCATCAAATACCAGGCAGTTATCCAGAAAACATGGAGAGATGCATAGCCCTGGACAAGGAAATTAGGGAATGCTTCATTGCTAAGGAAACCTCTGCTTCTTTGCAAGATTTTACTTTCTTAACATTTCATGTCTTTTGATATACATGGCATTTCTACCTTTCCTTCTTTTTCCCATGAATCTTTGTGAAGGAATTTCTGTCGAATTCAGCTGAAGCAAAAATAGCCTGGTACCATCACACAAAAACCCCAGAGCCTCATGTTGACTGTTGCTAGAGGTAGTTCATTTGCCTTGGTGGTGAAATAGGCAGAAAAGTTACTATCTATTTCAGTTTTCACTATTCTATGATTTCAGAGAAAGAGAAAACCCAGCAGACACCTTTTTTCTTTGTATTCTTGCCCATGTTACATTAAATTTAGGTACTTCATTTAAAACAAGAAACAAATGATCAGAATTAAACAGTTATTGAGTCACAGAACTGGCTGGTTGACAATTTATTTATTAATAAACAGTATTTATTTTAATTATGACCCAAGTCCTAACTATGTCACACTACTAATTACTCTTCTGGTTTATAACTGCAGTAAATTTCACACAGGAATTTAATTAAAAGGTGTTTGAATGGTGAGTAGGTTTATTTACTTGTTAATTGAGATAAGTAACACTGCAATGCGGTCTGAGGATGTTTATTAGTGTTTATTAGTCTTCCTTTCTTTGAGGAAGATTGTCCCACTGGAACTTTGGGCTTTCAGATTCTGAGGTGCAAAGATGAGATAATTGTAGCTCTTCATGCTCAGGCCCATGAGAGGATAGTGGCAGCAACATGAAGGTTTATGTTCCAGTGAATGATAATATCTTCCTGCACATTCAAGATCTGGCACAACTGAGAAGTACAAGTTTCAGATTTTTGTTAATAGGGCTTCTTTTTTTAAATCTGACAAGTGATAAGATCTGATAGAGTTACTGCTGTATGAAAAATTTGCAAGAACCTCCATTCAGAAGGAAAAATGAAATAGGAACAATGTAGCTAAAATGAATCACTCAGCAATAGACGATGGCAGGTAAGTGTAAAATGCTACCAGCCAGGGTAAGAGTAGTTTTCTACAAAAGGCAAAGAATGAGGACCAAAGTCCAGGAAATTTTGTTTTTTATGACTTTGTATTGTAATATCACACATAGAAGCAAATAATGCAACGAGACAAACAGAACAGTATAAACCACCCATTATCCCTGCATTCATTAATGATTTACATTTTTTTCTCTTCCTCTCCAGGGCTGCTCTTACTCTGTTGCTTGTGGGGGACATCCACAACCTCTTCCAGGGCATCCAAGCACAGCTTGCTCAACAGACTGGCTAGGCTGGCCACCACCTGTGGCTGGGATGCCTTCCAGTTAAGGGATGACTGTCCCCATCCATACCCACCTGTGAATGAAGTGACTGGTGACAGGAAAGTGTTACAAAATATGATACATATTGATTTGGGGGGGTGAGGAATTAAAATCCTACAGCTACCAGAGACCACGGAAGAGATACCGGAGGCGATCTACGAGGAATGCAGGACTCCATCAGCAAGTGAAAAGGACATGCTGGCTCAACCCCCTCAGCTTTCAGTCGCCAAGTATACACCGCCGCCTCCAGAGGAGACAGGTCCATCCCTGGCCCAGACAACCGAAACTGCTCCCATTCAAGGAGGGACCCCAAAATCCACAACGGGGCGTCTGGGGACAGAGACCTTCTCTACAACTGAAAGCGGGTTGAGCTAATCCTCGAAACTCCATTCAGATTCGGCGGGGACAACATCAGAAATTGAATGGGAAAGCCATTTCCAGGGAAAAACTTGGCCCCGGGAAAAATAAACTGTATAAAAACGGGACCCCGGGGACGGCATGTCGGAGCAGATGATCGCGGACTCAGCGCGGGCTGGTCTGATATCTGCCTCCCAGTCACGATCGGACTTGTACTCTGCTGTGGCGGGAACCCTTGTCGGTTTCATTCCAATTCGGCTAATTTTCGTTATTTTACTTTCTATATATTTGCGATCTCTATAATCCATCTAATCTGCAGAAAAATAAAGCTTAGGTTTTTGATTAAGAGATCTGTGTCACGACATTTATAACAAAAGTCACTGCTACAGGCAGAAGGGAACACCTCCACGACGCCCTGGGTAGCCCTGCTCTTGGCTTGGTGGTTGGAAACCACAGGCTTGCAGCATTGTTCTGTAGTGGATTTGATCTGCTCACAGCATCAATTGTTACTCAGCTACTCCATCTGTCCTGGCACTAGGGTTAGTCCCAAAGCTGTAAATAAGATTATGCTACTTACAAGAATCCCAGTACACTGCTTTGTTCAGATAAGCCATATGAAGACTTCTTTAGGTTCAGTGGAGCAGTTTGGTGTGTCCAAGGGCTTGTACACAGGTCCCTGAGTGATGAGAGGGGTGATGGCATTGGCTGCACAGCTCCTGGATGAGACTAGAGCGGTGGTTTTGTGTCATGAGGGGACAACTCATCTTGGGGAGATGGCTGTGATGGAAACCTCTCTGTTGCTGCACCCGACCAGCAATCCAGCCCTGCTGCCCCCGTGTGTCAGGGCTGACTGTGGCCATGGAGCGCTACATCACACTCTGCACCATAGTGCCTGCCCTGAAATACTAGCCCATTACTTGGAGAGGAAAACCATGTATGGCCATCTGGACTGGAGGTACCAGAGAGGAAATGCATTAAACCTGACACATACACAAGGAAGAGGGTAAATGGGAAGAAGCAGAAAATGTGGAGTGCAGTCTTCTTTCACAAGAAGTCTCCCAACCCATCTGAGAGACTAAAAGTTTTGTGGTTGGTCTTAGAGAACCTGGCTGGGTATAACATCTGTGGCTGGAAGATAGCCTTTTCCTTGGTTTTAATATTGATTACCTTTTACACTAGTTACAAATCTGGTAAATCTGATAATGCCTGGCACAGAACCCTCTCCTTTGTGCTCAGGTCTGCATAAAGCACTCCACCTGACTTTTTGTTTCAGTGCAGTGGGTTGATCAGATGCATCATTAGGAAAACACAGCTGATGTTGGCTGGTCTCTGTGTTGCTCTTGGGAGGAAAAGGTTACAACTGGAAGATTTGGCAAGGAGAGAATAATTTTGCTCAAAATGACCTTGCAGCTGGGAATGCTAAGGATGTCAGCGTGGGGAAACTCCATTTACTATGCCGAGTGTTGTCCATCCTCTGCCTATTTTGAGAAGAGGAATACCTGCACAGAGATAATAGACTCTCACATGTTTGAGCCTCCTGTTGGGAGAGGGAGACATTGTAAAAGCCCAGCCTTATGATAAGGTGTGCATGCACAAGGCCCTTTCATATATTGAGGCAGGCTGTGGGGGCCCCCCACACTGTTCTCTGGGACAAACTCAGCCCCTCCAATGCTGCCTTGCATTGTTAGCAAGGTAATGACATAATCTACTCTGCATTTCAGCAGTGGTTGTCCTGGTCACCCGTATGTGTCAATTCACACTGTTGCCCATCTCATGGGGGTGCCCATAATGTTGTCTTCATATGCAAATCCTCATTCCTAAGAAGAGGACTTAATTTCTGAGATGCATTGGCCTTTAGGCCCAAGTGCAGGTGCCCATTTCAAGTACTTGTTACAGCTTGTCTTGTAAAGAAGTGTCTTGCTGTCTATCAACACTGGCAAAGGTATTAACTATATGAATAGGGCAACTTGGTGCAGCCTATGCAAATAAAATTTTTGTCTCGAGATAACTTTTAATTTCCTGATCGTAGTTCTGGGCTGTATATATTTAAGATGTAGTTCTGTTGTTTCCAGGAACTGCTTAAAGATATCAGTGGAATTAATTAGTGGAGTTAGCAGAACAAACAACTCAGAGAGCGTTGTATTGGCATTTGCTGACTGTCTTGGTCATACTTTACTGGCTCTCATCAAATCCTTCCACCACCTGGACAGAATCATTACAAGCTGTATTCCTTAGAACCTAGTGTCCTAGTTAATTAACAGATTCAGTACCTTGGCATAATGCTTGGAAGGTTGTATCCTAGTCGCGGTGCATTTTTACCTGCAGAATATATTTTAGCTTTGTTGACACACCCCCAGGTGTGCAACTGCTGAAGTTTTGGTACTTTGTTGCAACACATGAATTGTACAACTTCCCTGAAGCACTTTTTGGATAAATAGCCCCAAATAATGCCTCAAAAGAATTTTCTGTCACACTTAGACAGAATCAATCAAAGCTATAAGGCTTCTGTCAAACTCAGAAACAATCTGTTCTCTCATAGGAGCTTGATTATTGTACAAACCATAGTTGTGTTCTTAAAATCAGATTTTCTCACAGTGAGGTGCGCTGGATTTATCTATCTCTTGTTAAGAGGTAGTACAATTCTGATGACAGCTTGAAATAAATACAAAAATGCATAAAATGTACCACACTTCCCCTGCAAATCATTCTTGGCTGCCTTTTGGCAACGGACAAAACCATCTTTGTCTGTAGCTGTGCATCACTTCAGTGCCAGAGGTTTCTGAATCAATTGGGCAGATGTTGGCATCTACCTGAACCTCTACTCTCCCTGACTAATGAAAAGGATATCTGAAATTTTCTGGGCTGTCAGGTAGGTTCTGCTCTGTACCAGACTTTGTAACTAGCCTGGATGACAGTCCATTCTCATTTGATTCAGTTTTGTTAAAGGGATGAAGGAGCATTTACAATAACTGAGAATATGTGACAGCTGTGACATGTATAACTTCCGTATATTAATTCTCACCTGAAATAAAACTGTATGAAAAAGGAGGGGGGGGGGCAGTGATTCAAAAGGGAATTGTAGGAGAAGCGGAACAAACCCTGACAAGTCAACTGATCACCCAGAGGAGGGGGAAGATAAGAAAATCAACACATGAATGGATGTAGTTCCATAGGGAGGCGAATTACCAATTGCCCCTAACGAGCGGAACATCTACCTGATAACATCGATTAAATCAGTGACGGCCCCACTCTACTGGAAACCCCTTATCCCCACTCGACTATCCCCACTCGACCAGGAAATCTATTCAGGGGACATCAGAATCCCAAAAGAAGACTAATGAATACATGGACTCTTCAACAAAAGAAACTAGCCTCGGGGAAATTAAACTGTATAAAACTAGGCTGTTGGTGGTGGGTTTTCGTGAACAGAGGAGAATCACGGTGCAATAGAGGCCTGACTCACCTTCACCCCATTCAATTCCCAGGATTGGACTGCTCTTTTTTTTGTGGCTGTGATCTTTTTGATTTGCTACCGATCATGCTGTCACGCGAAAATAAATTTTATTTTTGCTTTAATTACAATCTGGCTCACCGTGTCTATAACAGCTGTGCCCATTCAATTGCACTGATTATTGCAGTTATAATAATTCTGGATAATATTTTATACTGATTTGTGACTATCTTTTAGAAAAACTTGATATTGAGCCCTCCTTATCTCTGAGTTTCAGAATCCTATTAATGAGCCTGTGGAACTAAAAAAGCAATTTTGTGCATGCTTTGTGGACTGGAGTTTTGATGCCCAGTAAAAATGTAGGGAGAACTGGGAAATATTTATAAAAATATCCAATTTCATGAGAAACCTGGACAATATGGAAAATGAAACCTGTACTCTGAGCAGAATGCTAGAAATTTCCTATATATTAGCTGAAGTTAGATGGCTTTTCTTCTAAATGGATAAATGGTTAGAAAAATAATGGTTCCTATTATTATTTTGGTAGGTTTTTTATTTTTTCCATTTTAATGGAGTTTTTTTTTCATTTTTGTGGGGTTTTTTGTTGTTATTTGTTTTGTTTTGTTTTTTTAATTGTGGGTTTTTTATCATTGTTGTTTTGTAGGTTTTTTGTTGGTGGTGTTTTTTTAAACCATGTGCTTTGCAGTGTGTTTTGCAATGTGTTTTGCCATTTAACAAAGCCAGACCTTCCTTGCCTGTATAGGTGCATTATGGCTGTGATCAGCAAGGACAGTGAAAAATAGAAGACATGCTGCTCCCTATTGATCATCACTGCATGTGGGTCAAAATGTTTGTTATTCTTTTTTGTTTCCTGTGCTGTCTGAGTTCATTCATGCTTGATTACCCTTAGCTTTGACCTACAGCCTTGAAAAATGACAATAGAAAGAAAAAATGTTCAGTGCAATCACCAATAAAATACAAATCCTCAATATAGCTCCTTTTTTTTTTGTATTTTAATGCAAACGTGTAAAAAGTCAAATGTGCCTGGATGACTGGGCAGCTATCAGTCTCCCTTGCTCAAATAGCTGTCAGCTGTATTTCTTTCACTCCTGACAGGCATTAGACTGTGAGCTGAAATTGTTCAGAGGTGTTTTCCATCACATATGGACATACCCCTTCTTCTACGAAATATTCTGATTTCTTCATGTTGATATACAGGGGTGAGGGCAGAAGTGGCCTCTTCCCTGGTGTGTGGGTAGAGACTGTGGGTTCCCTGAGCCACTCTTCCTTCAGTCAGGGTGGGAATGACCCAGGGCAGTGTTTTTACACGGGACTCAAATTTCTGGTTTTTAAGCAAAAAAAAGATGAAGATTGGTATGATGATCATGTGTGACCAGCCAGTCCCCTGCATCTCCGAGAGCAGCTGCTACTGCTGCAGGGTGTCCAAAGTGCTTTGTCTGCCTGAAGCACTGTGGGGGAAATGTGCAGGCAGCTGACCTTGGCTATGTGTGTGCACATGTGTGAGTGCATATGTCCCCTCCTTGGGGCCTTCACTTCCCAGCTTTCTCAACTGCCCGAGCTTTTGCCACCCTCTTCATCTTCATTTGTGGGTGACACCGCTCTCCCGTCACAGGGGCTAGGTCACCCTGGTGTAACACAGTGACATGCAGAGAGGAGACCTCAGATTGGAAAGGTGGTTGAATCCAGTCAGAGATATTAGAAGAGTGCTTTTGAGCTCATTTAGCCTAATAATTTTAATTATTAGTGTTATAAACGAGGTGAGCCAAATTGTAATTAAAAAACCAAAATTTATTTTCGCGTGACAGCGAGTACGGAAATGAATCAGAAAAAAATCACAGCCATGATAAAGACCAGTTTGATCCTGAGAATCGAATGGGGTGAGCGCAAGACAGGCCTTTATCGCACCTGCCTCCTCTTCATTCATAAAATCCCACCACCAAAGGTCCAGTTTTTATACATTTTAGTTCCCCCGAGGCAGGGTTTCCTTTGTCCACTTGTCCGGGTATTGGTATTCATTGGTCTTCGTTTGGGATTCCAATTTTTCTGAGTGGGTTTTCAGGGGGAACAGAAGAGATGTCTGAGTGACCATTGCAGACCTTATTCAGTTTCTCAGGCAGATGTCTCGGTCGTTAAGCATACTTGCTGGCCCATTTCCAGAGGAGCCACATCCATTCATGTGCTGATTCCCTAAATCATCCTCTGACCTGCTCCCCCTAGTCTCGGAATTCTTCGTTGAACTGTGGTTCCCTGCTTTTATATAATTTTATTTTCAGGCACAAATTAATACACAGAGGTTATTTATAACATTAGTATTTAATTAATTACCAGTAATTTTAACAGCTGATCTCTGTCAAAACTTGCCTAGATATTTTTGCACAGTGCTGCTTTCTGCTATATGAACTTCCTTTGCACTGACACACAGCAGGTCTTGTCAGTGAGGGACAAGATATGTTTGTCCCTGCAAGACTATGAGAGGAAGATGAGGATGAACAAATCCAGGCATGTGAGAGTAAACTCTGTGTTATAAAAATGATACATATTGATTGGGGGGGTTGAGAAATTAAACTCTAAAAGTTGTCAGAAAACACAGGCAAGAGGCAAGAGGCGATCGTGGAGGAATGCGGGGCAACATCTACAAGTGAAAAGAGCATGCCAGCTCAGCCCTCACAGCTCTCAACAGCCAAGATTATACCTGGGCTTTCAGAGGAGAATGGGCCCATCCCCGGACCAAATAGCTCAGCCCTCACAGCTCTCAACAGCCAAGATTATACCTTGGCTTTCAGAGGAGAATGGGCCCATCCCCGGACCAAATAGCCGAAACTGCTTCCATTCAAGAAGGGACCCCAAAAACTTACATCTGGATGTCTGGGGACAGGGACCCTCTCTGCAACTGAAAGCAGGCTGAGCCAA
>VZDJ01000010.1:2036575-2064817 GCA_008694505.1 Cyanoderma ruficeps
CAGATGCAGTCAGCATTCCTGTGCCCCCATCTCTCGGCGCTTCTGTCGGTACTTTTCCATTACCTGCAATCATTTAATTTCTCATGCCCAGATTAATATACAGAGCACATATATATCAGGATGAAGCATTAATAACTTGACCCTTTTTGTCTGAGGAGCCAGCAGCCTATACCACTCCTCTGTGGCGAGAATCAAGGACTAAGGACCGAGAGGAAGACTTGAGAGGAAGAGCTGTAGGCAACAACTGCATTGCACCAACTTCCATTCAAGTCACACAGTCATGAAACAGGTCTGCTTCTGTTTGTGGGAGGGTCATTTGGAGTGAAATAACCTAATACCTAGGATGCTGACCTTTCTGGTGGAGAAAGTTGACACTTTAACCCAGCATGGTTTTTACACTGCCCAAGAAAGTAGTCCATTCTCTTGCTTACTTTATTAAGTGAAGCACACATGGGGCTGGGCTGGTGCCCCATCGTTGATGAAGGCTTGGGGTTGTGCTCTGCATTGCTCAGGGCCCAAAACAGTCCTGCTGTAGCCAGCGAGCAACACAAATGAAGATGAGATAAGGGTGATGAAGAGCATAGATGAGAAAACATACTGAAATTAGGCTCTGCTGCCTGAATGTTACACAATATTTTAGCCTCTGGAAAATGCTGTCTTTTACTTGAGTCTTTTTGTAAGTTTGTAACACTGAGACACCCACTTCCCTCCCTCCCTCTGTGCCAGGAAGGTAAATCTAACTCTACTTTCAAATATTATCAAATTGATACATATCTAATAATACCTCAATTGTTTTCAGCTTGTGCTTGCATTTTCAATCTTCTACCTCTGTTTTAGATGCCAAGAGGAACTGGTCTACACTTTGAGCTGAACAGCTTAGTCTAATAAAAGATACCATCACCACTGCAATTCTTCACTGAGAGCCTCATTCATCTGAATTCCACTGTGACTGAGCCTTGTTCTGTCTTGTTTTGGGTCACAGCTCAAGTAAGGCCTTTGTTTGAGTAATGTCCACTGAAATGAAAAAAATCCTTAGTCAAGCACAACCTTCTAAAAAGCACTTAAATCTATTGGCAGTTTGAAATGACAGGTATGCAGCCCCCTCAGTTCTTGGGCTCACTGATTACTAACAGTGTGTTGACAGCCTGAGTGATCACTATGGCCCTTGAATGTTGTCCTTTAAAAATCCATTGCAGTTGAAGTGACTATGTTCTGATATGTTAAACTACTTGTCACCCTGCTTTGGTTCACAAGCTGGGAATTTCTGAGAGTTGAATAGTAGAATATAGAGCAGATGAGCTGATATTTTTGTGTAAATATGGGGGTGTGTGTATAAACACATTTAATCACAAAGAGGAAAGAAAAAAATGAGAAAGTAGACAGCTTTTCATTCTCCACTGTGTAGCTGTAATATGTATCATGTCATACATGCTGTCTGAGACTTGAGAACAACAAACGTGTTTGTGGGGCCTTGACAGCTAAAAGAACCCAGGGCTCTGGTCAGACCCCTATTCCAGCCTGTGGGCTTGCAGCTGCCTGGATCTCAGAAATCTGGAGCCAGTAGCTAAAATGTCACAGATAATGGGATCAACCTACAAGATGCTGACTCCTGAGCTGTGTGTGACTGCATCTGCACAGACAGCTGAGCATCATGCCAGAGCTGGTTTGGTGTTGTCTGCCCTGCTGGCATAGCACAGTATCTGAGCCAGAAAGCTGCTCCATGGACCCTTTTTCTGGTGGGCTGTGCTGCATTTTGGTGACCAGAGCTGGCTTATGTTAGTCTTCCCAGCAAGCAGTAGAGAGGTATTCAGACCTGTCTGTACTTGTTGGAGCAGATGAATGTGTCCTGTGACTGTGGCTGAATCTTTTCCCTATAAACCTTGTTCGGTCAGATTAAAAATACTTGTTTTCTTATATTGAGCTCTGCTTTGTTCTTCTTTTAGCTTAAGATAAAATCTGGTTTGAAGTAGGCTGGGTGAGAGTCTCTCCACCTGTAGAGCCAGTTTCTCTGCTTGATCTCCTCCTCATGTCCTGTGCAAGCCTCTAATAGAATTTCAGTATACTTACTGAAGGCTTCCTAAGTAAGTGAAACTGGAGTAATGCTTACCTGGGTTCAAATGGTAGAGAGATTGTGAGCAGCTCTTGTAAAGTCATGTTTTGGGATTTGATTTCAGTGAATGCACAGACATCTTTTTAATTCCTGTTTTGTAACATTTCTCCTACTTCAGAGCCTCAGCAGCGCAGCTCCAGGAAGGCTGACTGGGCATAATCTACCATGTAGGCTGCCTGCAACAGTGGGAGCTGCTAAATAACCTACATAAAGCTTTTCACAGGTTGCTTATGTCAAACTTCAGGGGTGTATTAAAATAGTAATCAATGGATTTAAACTTGTAGCATGATGTAGCACATGGCCTAGTAGTGATGTTGAGAGTCATATGTTGGATGTATCCTCTTTGGTGGATAAGGACTGAAATGTAATGATGAGTGCAGTTGCCCTGTGTCCTTAGGGTAACTTTTCCAGGTAGCTTGAACAATTTCCTCCAGTATCTAGCTGCCAAATGGGATCCTTGAGCCTGGCTTCTCTGTGTGCATATCCAAACAGAAACCAATATCTCCCTCCTGCTGCTTTTTTCACTTTTTTCAGTCTCTCAAAGCCAAGTAAACTTTGCAAGCTATGGCATTCCCTTTGCCACTGAAATACAGCTGCCTCTGACAAGTTCATTTCACATGCACAACTGAAGGGTGAAGGTGGAGATAGAAGTTGTTTCTTTTGATTTTGTATTTGTAAACTTTTGTTGTATTCATTGATGTTATATTCTCTGGTATTATGTTTTTTTATTTTCTGAAATTACAGTTTGACACCATAATCTGTCCCAGACCTGCAGTGTAATGCATGTGAGCTGTTGTCCATGCAAGTGACACTAGCAAAGTATGAACATATCATACCACTGTAAACTAGTCATCACTAGTCATCCTGTCACTGCAGGAAAACTGGTGATGGTTTTCAACCAGCTCTTGGGTGAAAAGTGTTATACCTTTGTAAGGAGAATGCATCAACCCTGTACCTTGCTGTGGTTTGGTAGATGAATAACCCCACAATGGAAGGAACTGAAATTTTTTCTTCATCCACTACTTTGTGTAAGAAGTGCTCAGAACACTGAAAAGGCACCATTTCAGAGAGAATTTAATAAGGAAATCTTTTGAGCCAATAGATTTTAAGTGGAAATGAAGAATAAATTTAAGGTGAGATTGTATTTGAAAAATCCAACACAAAACTAATATGAGAATACTTAACAGGAATTTTGTTGGGATAGGATTACTTTCACTCTCTTACAGATAAGATGGTTGAATTGGCTACAAGAAGCCAATTCTTCAGTTGCACCCCCTTATTTTAAAATCTTCAGCTCTTGTGGTTTCTTTTCCTGTCTTTGATACATTACCTGAGGGACCAATTTTGCCAACTCAGTTCTCTTGCCTGAATAGGATGTTTACTTTGGCCCCTTTTTGCCCAGCTGGAGAAAACTACATCTCACTTTAAATTGTAGCACATTTTTCTCCCGTGGCAAGTTATCTATGTGGCAGGTTCTTTTATAAAGTGGGACATGTGCAAGGACCTGTCTGGTCAGGTCTGGAAAGAAACTCTGCCAGGGTCTGAGTGTGAACTCATGGAAAACCTGCTTGTTGTGACATACATGGCACAGGATGGCTTTGTGAACATAACAGTGATCCTCTCCCGACAAAATACTCTTTCAGGACAATTTTTTTCACAGTTTTGTATTCTAAAAACTTAGAAGACAATTTATTCAGCTGCATGTGTAAGTGCACCTTGGGCAGGCAGAACAACATAACTTCACAGACTTGAAGCCTACCAGCATTATGATCAGCTTCTCTGACTGCTCTGAAGGAGGGGCAGTGTTTATCCAGTGGTTCCTGATTTGAGCTCCTATCTTCTGGCTGGACTGTGCAGTGTCAGTGTGTGTCACTGCAGCACATGAAAACAAGAATATCAAAACCTGGTGCTGTGATAGTCCCAGAGGTTCCCACCAGTGCTTATGTCTGCTGCAGCTTAAAGTTTTGATTGGTCATGGGTTGAATTTTCTTCTCTGTTCTCACCTGCTTAAGTTTGAGGTGGGTATGAGGCTGCAGACTGCAAACAATCAGTGGTTTGCACTAATAGCCATTAATCCTGCTTGTACTAACAGCAAGGAAACAATAAATAATATTTGTGTGTATTTCTGCAGGACATTTATCTACCACAACTTAAAGCATATTGCAGACTACAAGTAGTGAAAGCACTATTGTTTGAGCAGAAGCTGAGTGGTGCAGTTTAGTGTAAACCACACTCTTTAAACGGCTTAAGGCATTACCACTTGTGAATTGCTGTTGCAATGTGTATTTTTAAAGCTATATGAGACAAATTCCTACTTGGAAATATAAATGAATCCCATGGCAACTTTTGCCCAGGGTGGCTGGGCACCCTTTGAGCTTTTGCAATGTAAAGAGGAGGTTCCAAGGCAGAACCCCTTTGGCATCTCATTTATTTTAGCGCAACCTCCTGCTACTGATTTTCAATCTTTACACCTAATTGCTCCTGTCAGAGTCTGTGTTTTTCTGTGGTTGTAGTAGGACCCTTTGGCTGCTTAAATAGAGCAGATGTATTGAGGAACTAGATTTGCTAAATGATAAAATAATGGCACATATCAGTGCAAATCAAACAGCAGGACACTTCCTGTCACTGGCATTGGAGCATGTTTTCAGGTAAAGCACAGGAGACAGTGGATCTGCAGTGGAGATGTATATCATCTTAACTTGACCTTGAGTGCTGGGGAGGGCTGGAAGTTGTGTGTCTGCAATATCTCTGAACGTAAGCAAAACGACAATGAGTTAAAAAGAGGAATACTATATGTCTTTCACAGCAAGTGCCCTTAGAGACCACTGCTGCTACTTGGTGAGTTTTAGAAATGTCTGAACACCTTTTTAAGCATAATCTAGACCAAAAAAAAAAAAAAAAAGGGTTTTTGGCTGGGTGGTCTCTAAATTGCAGAAAGAAGAGCCATATGTGCTGAACAAAGGCTGTCTTGCCCTGTCTTTACCTTTTCCATTGTTTCTGTCTGCCACTTCCCCCTTCCCTCTTCTCTTGTTGTACACACGTCTCTACAGAGGGAAATCAAATGGATTATATTTCTCTCTGCTTCTAAATAATTCGAAGTTGCCTTAATTGCTCCTGGAGGATCAGGCATGGAAAGTTTAAATATAATTGTGAAGAAAAAGAGGTTGAAGAAAAAATTCTTTTCTGAGGCTGAGGTGTTTTGCAGGGAGAATTTGCTGGATAAAACAGAGGGGAGAGCAATGTAGCTTGTGTGTTTTAATTCTGGTGGTATTGCCATTTTCTTTTAACTGCTTGAAAGACACACTTGTTTTGGGACTTTTCCCCCTAGGAGACAGTCATTTCACCTAAAGAAGAGAAACCCTGGTTTGCCACACTCACCCATGCATTGCAGGGAAGGTCTGGATGATGTGCATCCTCAGAGTAGTTTTCCTGATACTGACANTATCGCAGCACCTGGATTTCTAAGGCAAGGTTTACTTATGCTGCTACCTGGAAAGAGGAAAACCCATGCTAGCTTACCCAGTACATATTTCATTGCACTGAGAACTAAATCTTAAATCTGACATGCATTGAAACTGAAGATAGCAGAGATGGTGGAGCAAAAGTTGTGTTGGAAGAGAGAAGGGAGAAGTAAATCAGCCAGCACAGTTAGCACAATATTTACGTGGTTGCAGTGACCTGAAATTAAGAAATTCACCCTGAGGTCATCTAAGTTTATGTATTCAGGGATTTGCTTTGATGGTAAGAGAGTAGTAGGTCAAAATTATAATAATATTATAATAATTATATTTTTCTGAATTCTTAGGACAAATGTTTTCCAGCAATTCTCACTCTTTCAGACATGATCATGTTAAAATCATTACAAAATACTAGGAAAATGCAAGTAGTGGATTTTTTTCTTACAACTTAAGTTTTAAAAAAAGGAAATTACTGAAAAAAAAAAAGAGGAGGAGTGGTTGAAAGTTGTGGGCATTTGAAAAATCCATAACTGGTAATTTATTCCATTGCACTGTTGGCAGTGTAAATCTAAAGAAAAAGAAAAAAACAACCTGGATGTAATGATATCTCTGTGCAGCCACTATGAGAATGGAGACTACAAGTAATATTAGCAATATTCTAGCAGACATGGTGAGCAAACTAAGCCTCAGCTCTTTTTTAAAATCTTCATTTTGTTGTCATTCTGTGGCTACTGCAATTTGGGGTTACTGATGGAATATATACTTGCTTCAATCTATTAATTTTCTGTTTAAATAATATAGCCATAGTGCATCTCTGCAGAAGCTTGCAAGTAGAGCAGCCTGTGCTTGTTAAATATATCAGAAATGAAGATAAAAAACTATGGTGTGCTTTTTGGTATCCTTTTTTGTGTGGCTGAATTCAGGCAGACAGATGACCATGAGGGAAAATTTTTTACTCATACCAGAGAAAGTGAAAGTACAAGTTTTTGCTTCGTACACAGGGCATTTTATGTCAAAATCAGATGTCTGAGGCATAATAAGCTGTTCTTCCACATGCAATACCTCCACAAAAACAAAACAGTCAAGCACTAAATTCCCTGAAAGGTAAAGTTTATATGAGGTTATTTCATACTTGATTAGAATGCAGATTCTTCTTTTTATCCTAAGGAGAATAAAAAAGATCTTTTTAAATAAAAATATATTTTTCTGAAAGCTGCCTAGTTTTGGTCAAGATACCCTAGATAAGACTATAATTGTTGCAGGGGAAATAAAACTGTGCTCTGGAGGTTCATTTGACAGATAGATGTGGCTAGAAACAAGACTACAGCACCTTGGGAAACTGTAAAGCACAGGAGAAAGCTCTAACAAGGCCCTCATGCATCCTGGAGTGTGTAATTATTCTGTCTGAATGCAGTTAAAGGATTTAATCAGTATACAGAAGGCAGCACAGCAATGGAGTCTTACTGACTATAGATTTCTAATAAGCCCAGAATAATGAACTGTCCTCAGGAAAACATCATACATTTATTTCCTGTGAAAAATTAAGGAATTAAGACAGTGTGACCCTGGGGCTTTCATTTTAACATGCTTTAAATCCCTCAGGTAATCCACTTTTTTTTTAATTTGTGGATATTTTTGGTCTCTTTTTATTTTCTTTTTAGAGTTTCACGATCAAGACCTTGCAGTATTTTCTCAAACACTCCTCAGTTAACCTTTTTAATATCAATTGTGCCTGTGGAGCTCTTCTGTTGTGGATGCAAATGTGTATATTATGTTGCTCTTTCTGGGTAAATGTCTCCTCCTTTCCTGGCGAGCCAGCATATGATCCTGTTGTTGTATTGGTTCAGCCTCATCCCAAGAGTGTGTGAAAGCTGGAAGGGAGAAAGGACAGGTCTGCATTGCCTCCTGATGCCCACAGGACTGGAAATTGGTCACCTCTTGGAATTGCTGCAGTTTGGGTGTCATGGGAAGCACTGACTCCTTTGAAGAGGTAAAGGTTTTGTTCCTGAAGTGTGGTTTCTGGCAGAAATGCTGTAATGCTCTGCCAGAGAGACTTAGTGAAGGCTCTGATGTTCCTGATATCAGCTCTAAACAGCAACAAGGCGAGGCTGTGTGAATCACTTGCACCAAGATAAAAACATAAATTAGGTAGACAGTAAAAGTCTAAAATTTTTCAGGAGCAGAACCCGTAGACATTTGGTTGTGATAACAACAGCCACAGGAAAAAGTCTTTGGGAAGGTGCAATGCCTTGAGATTGCTCAGATTTTTCTGAAAAGGTGGGGAAATTCACTCAAATGCCAGTAGAAAAAGGAAATAGATAACTGCCTTGCAGAACATAGAGGAAGAAGTGGTGGCACTCCTTCACTGGGCTGTAGATTCTGTGAGACAAAATGTGTGGGGTTGTGGTGGGGGATTTTAGGGACTGCTTGAACAAGCAGTAGCCAGGAGTGTCATCAGCATCCTGCCCTGGGCAAGAAGAATGATTAAATGACCTCTTGCAATCCTTCCCAGCTGGTCACTGTGCCATCCCAGAATGGGTTGACATGGGGTGGGAAGAACCCTTTATTTTATGGTGTTGGGGAGTGCAGGAGTGACTCAAAGTCACCTCCCTCCTAATGTGGGAGGGAGTGCTCTGTCACCCTGTGCAGGATCTGGCAGTACCATCCTGCAGCTGTACATCCTCTCAGAGGCTCCTTAAAGCCTGTGAGACCTCCTGAGCTTACTCCTGTGGGGGAAAGAAATACAGCACAAGGTACATCCTTTGTGCTGCTGGCCGGGAACTGGGGCTTTGAGCCTGTGAGTGTGGAAATTCTGAAGACAAAAGATGTCCAGGAGCAAAGGGCAAAAAGAGACTTTTAGCAATTGCATTACATTACTGCAGTTCTGAGCATTTCAGTAGAACAGATCTGGTGAAGAGACTGTGCTGGTGAATAGTCTGTCAGCAGTGACTGGGCTGGGAAGATGTTGATCCTCTGCAACTGCTCCTCCATTTGTGGCTTTGTTCTTTTGGTCTTGATGAAAACACAAGAAGGAATATCCTTTTAAACATATTTTTATTTTCTAGCAAGCAAACAGAGTTTATCTGTATGCAAAAAAGACATCTTGATGCTCTGTGTCAATTGTTAAAAATATTGCCTTTGTGACTGTTTGATATTCATGGATTGTTATGTCAAACACAGCCACTCTTGAGGAAACTCACAGATCCCCTCAGCAGAAAACTCCTCCTCTGAGCTATTCAGAAACTGTGGAATAGAGGATCAGTTTGTGAAAAAATTCACTGAAATAATCCCCATGAAAGACATCAACTATGTAGTAATTTTTCATGGCTGTCTTGATACACCTGTTTTATTTTGAGAAATGCCTTTTACCCTGAAAATCATTTTAGGCTGATACTTTTGACAGACAGGAAGTCTGTGTAGTGTTAGTCTGTTTGTGGCTGCTCTTGAAACCCAGCCCCTGCTCACAGTAACAACAGGGTGCCCCCTCCCTATAAATGCTGAACATTTTAGTTCTTGTAAGCTCCATTTTTTTTTCTATTCTCTTTTCTTTAGGAGACTGTCCCAAATTAACCCAAGTGACAACACGTGGTAACAATTTCTCATGAGGCTTCCTCTCAGTTTGGCCAGCCAGTTAGCTGTGTGTCCTCTGTGTCTTACAGCATTGCTTCTCTCTACTTGTTTTCCTCAGCAGCAGTTTGATATGATGTAACTTCTTAAAAGAGTCACAGCCTGTAGAAACTGAACCCATGCCTTGGATAATAGTGTTACTTTACCTCCTGCTTGTCCCAAGGGCTTCAAATGTGCTCGCTTTTAATCCCAACTATCAAAATAGAAGCAATGGTCACAGGAAATTTTGGTTTGTTTTCATGCAGTACACATGTAAGATCACCAGTTCTGGATGGGAATAGGGTGTATTTTGTCATCTGCCTATAGAAATGCCTGGTTGTGCTTCTTTGGACTCGATGAATTGCTGTCAGGGTGTTACTAAGAGCTATAGTCAGTAGTGAAGGTCCCTTCTGACACCAGCTCCCTGCTTGCTGCTGCAGATGAGGAGGTTTGTTCAGGCTGAAATGCCACACATAAAAACAGGAGTATGTTGGGCCACCTGTGTTCTGCTGGGAAGAAACCACGTTTTCAGAGACAAGAGTTTAACAGAACTTGCACAATAGGTGCTAATTAGCTGTCCTAGAAAGCTCCCTTATGACAAAGGCCCATTCATCTTTGCCAGCTTGAGACATGGAGGTGCCCAAGGAGTTTCACCTTGGCACTGTGTCCTGCCATTGAGTAAATCCTCATGGCTTCAGGTGATGCAGACACACAGGGATGTTTCTCTCTGTGCTGCTCAGCTCTGCATTCAGCCAGTCTTCTTCTCATGGGGGCTGCCTGCTCATGCTCTTGGATTTATCTCAACTCTTTCAGGCTTTCTTTTGTTTTCCTGTGTTTCCCTTGGCAGCACACAGATGCATGCAACTGTGTTTCAGGCCACTCTAAAATCCTTTCATTTGCAGCTGGTCCCCAGAAAAAATACCTGAATTCTGAGTTTTGGTTGAGGGCCTTTTTTTTTTCCTTTGCTCGAATCTTAAATTGTCAGTCATCTGGGACATAAATACCTTTGATTAAACTACCCTGGTTCACAAAGGATTTTGTTTTCCCTAAATGGATGAAGGAATGGTAATCAGAGACCTGTCATCTCTCACAAGATCTTTTTGACCTCACAAATGGAAGAGAGCTTGAAGGTAGTTAATTTTTATCACAGAACAGGCATAAATATGTTCTCCAACTAACTTAAATGAAATGTTAGATGAATTCTTAGTGTTGCCCTTTATCTGCTGCATCAAATATCCTGAGAGGGTTTTGGTTGAATTTGTTCCAGAGAAAGGCCAAGCAAAATAAATTAAATTATGCTTGGTTTGGTCTTCAAACCCTGAGCTGACCCTAGTTCACTTGACATTTCTTTTCAGTGCTTTGAGGACACTTTAAACCTTCAAGCATGTAATGTAGTTGGCCTGAGCTTGCAGCCCTGTTTTCTGATGTGAGGAATACTTTCATCTAAGTCCAGCAGAGTGCTTGCCCACCTTTTCTATTCTAAGATTACAAATAGTTTCACTGCAATTGTTGGCACTATTGGCAGGCAGTAAGCTGCAGGCATGCTGCAAGACTGCAAGTCTTTGTATGGTTTGGAGATTATACCTTTGTGCAATTTGATAAACATTTTAAGTGTGGATTGTAGCAGGATGTGGTATTTCTTTGACTGTTTCTGTAATATCTCCTTGTATCAGAAAAATAAGTAGTTTTATGAGTTACAGTCTATTAGTAGAGTAGTCAACACCTGTAGCAAAATTTGCAATCTAATGTTAGGCAGTTATTATTCCAGAAGATGTGTGGATACTTTAATAAAGTATGACAAGGTCATGAAAAGGAAGAGAACACAAAAGAAACCTTTTTTACCTTGTCTGTTCTACTCCTATAGTGGTCAAAAATCCTTCTGACTGCTAATTGTCAGTAATTTAATCCAGCTCACAGAAGGATAAAATTATGAACAGAAACCCACCCATCCAAGCTTGAGGCACAGCCACTCTGTACAGGCTCTGTCGAAGAAGAAACTGCTGCAGCACACAGTGGCAAGAAAAGCAATTACCCTTTATTTTGTTTCTCTGATTGTTTTGTTTATACACCAGAAATATTATTTTAAAGGACTAAGCAAGTGATAATAATTCTGCTCAAACACCCATACACTGGCACTATCACCCTGAGACAGGTCAGGCTGGAAAGGGAAAGAATTCTCTGCTTTGAGGACAAAAATGGGCAAATGAGCTAAGCTGTCAGCTACAGATTTCATGTATTTTTTATAAGGATTTTGGAAAAAAGGAATATGAATTGAGAGGGAAAGTGAATGTGAAAAACAATTACACAACGGCAATTTTCATGTGGTTTCCCTTTTCTGTAGGTGTGAAAATCTGTTCAATTGCCCTTTACTTCATTTTTCTTTCTGTTTAAAGAGATCTGTGCTTTTATAACTTTGAGGCAATTCTAAAGACTGCCTCTAGTTTTGGAGCAGAGTCACCATCTTCATAAAATATGCAACATTGTGTACTCAGTAGCTGCCTGAAGTCAGTTGTCAACCTCCACTTTTTAATTACAGACCTTCTACCATGTTCATCATGATAATCATGCTAAAGTTCTCAATTCTCCCTTTTATTTCTGTTTAAGATATTAGAGAGCACCTGAACAACACACTCTTACCCATTTTCATTCACGTTACCATAAGCTGACCAGTAGTGATTTTAGGTGTGAAATAAAATATTGTAATCTATAGATGATTAATAGTTACTTTGGAAATCAAGTCATGAAAATACAAAAATATAATGAAGGATTCTAGAAACCTATATATATATATATTTTTTTTTAAATAGAAGTGAAAAATACACAAAATATTCTTGTTTTCTAGATGGTGTATAATAACTTGGAGTGGAAAACAGCTCTTAGAGTCTGTTCGATGTTACTGCTGGTAGGTGAAACCCTGTTTTTTGCCTCATTTATAGTGAAATAGTCTAAAACTGTGTTGGGAACCAGTGTTTTCCTTGCCAACAAAGCTGAGATTTTATGTATAAATAATTTGCCTTTGGAAAACTTTGCTGTGACAAGAACTTTGATCCTGCTTTGTGGAAAAAATAATCTCAAGAAAACCCTGTAAGTTAGGAGCATTAATTCCTTTTTGTAGGCTGAGAGAGCTAACTTTTACACTGAGCACTTCTTCACAAAAATCATACAGTGCTTCATTTTTCTGAGCCGTGGACATTGCGAAAGGCCTCTGGAAAACCATGTAATGATTTAGATGAAAAGTCTGTTTTGTCTCATTCAGCAGGAAGTATGCTTATCAATGTGGCTCTTAAACTGAGAATTTTCTAGAGAGCGCTCCATGGACAAGTTGATGATCTTGATCCATAAGAGCAGGCTCTTAGACATGACTCATAAACTTGTCTGTGATTCAAATGTGTTCTTCAGTTTTGAATAAATGAGTTGTCCAACGACCTAAATGGGCCTTGTCTATGCTTTTATCTACATCCAAATAATGTGGTTAACCCTGTGATAGGCGTAGTTGCGTTGCACGTGGTGGACAGTGGGTCAGCCTCACAGGGGCATGAGTAAATGCTATAGCAGCAGATTATAATTATAAAGGATCTATTAATATGAACATGTATCTTACACTTTTAATTCTTTAGTTTTCTTGGAAAATTACCACAATGTTATCAAAAATAATTTCCCCCGTGTGCATGTAGTGCGTTGATTAACAGGTTTAATGACTTTCACTGTTTTTATAGCCTTCTAAAGTCTTATCTGTCTTCCTGGCTTTTGTGGTTTTTCTAGTCATTTAGAAAATCCTGAAAGGAAGACAAAACAAGGGGTTTTGAGACAGTGAAGTGAGACAGCTGATTAGTCCTAAGCTTCAAAGTAGATAAGCAGACTAGGTCGGGTTTGCAGTAATGACAAAGATAAATCATTCAAAAGGATCATTCATTCTGGCGTGCAAAACGTTTTACTGGAAGATTTATGAAATTTATAAAAGGGCACACTTAGGAACATGTGGATTAATAAATAGCACAACTGAAACTTGTATGTCTTCAGTTCATGGTTTGTACTTGAAAAATGGAGAGTGTATTAAACTATGAAGTTCTGAAAAAAGTTTTTTAATCTTTTTTGATCCCTTTTCTTTTTGTGTGTAGGATTTTGTTTTCTTTCTGATTAACCTAAATATTATTATTGTTTTTGGACAGAGGCAAAGAATGGACATAATAATGGGGCTTTTTTTCCACAGTGTGCACATGCTTTTCACCATGTCAGTCTGTTCTTATCCACACTGATAATGTGGATCTTTTTTCTTCTCAAACCACATCTCCACTTTTCCACCCACTGTAACTCACTTGGGACAGTCACATTTTACAAATATTCTTGTCTATATTTTGATTCCTTTCCCTGAGTGAGAGTGCAGAGAATGATGAATGTATTTTCCTGCAAACCTGGCTCTTCTGAGTGCATCAAGCAAGAAGATGGGAAACATCAATATTCTTGAGTTACCTTTCAAAATCCACATTAGCACGTCTTTTCTTAAGGAATTCTCTCTGAATTTAAGGAGCAAGTAGAAGGTACAATTTCACCCCATCCACTGAGGCAGAATCTCTGCCTTTTGCAAGACTTTTGCAAGACTTTTGCAATTCTTTAAAAATCAATTCTTGAGTAGAAACTACATAACTTAATTTTAAAAATGTATTTAAATTTGCCAAATATGACTATTCCCTTTCCATTCCCCTATTAACCTCTAGTAATGTAGGTAGGTAGATTTTTCTTATTACAAGTTGATCTCCTTATTCCTCATGGTCCCCATAAAGATTCTAAAATCAGGCAGCAGATAAATGCATTAAAAAACCAGAAATTACTCAACTATCTGAAATTGGAGAGAAAGCATTTGTGCCATCACTGACTTATTTTCTGTGCACTGAAAAGGAGTTGTCTATTTTTTTCCTGCCTGGATAGTTAATATAATGTGAGCCATTAAAACTTCCATTGCAGACAGAACTCTGTTTTGAGCAAAAATACCTGCTGTGGAAAAGCATATATATATTATATTATACATAATTATTAAGGCAATAATCACCTTCTCTGAGAATTGTGTCTTTGAAAGGATAGCACTCCCATCCCTTCATAATTCTCTGCACTACCTTCAGTGATGTCAGATCAGTACTGTCTTTATTTGAAAATGATAGTACCTCTGAGAAAAGTACTGGTTGTGCTTAATCACTACCTATATGTTTTTTTGTGAGGATTGTTTCGGACTTAATATTAGATCAGGCCAATTACGCTTATGTTGACTGCTGCAGCATCAGGATCGACTGGGCAACACTTGTCTGGTGATCTGTAAACATGCACAGGTGCATGTCCTCATCTCAGCAGGTCACATAGAGCTCCTTTATCATCAGCAGAGGAAAACAAGTGACAATGGTCAAGCATGAGTAGTGCTTTGGGTGTCTAAATTTCTGATAGGTGAGTTTAATTTTGCACCTCACTATTACCTGGTAGACTTACACTGCAATACTGGGTTGTTTCTGCAGGCCACAGCTCGCTGAAACACTTTTACAGCTTGGAATTAGGGTGTTGCTATTACTCCACTGTGAGAAAACCTTTTCATACCTAAGGCTGTGGCAAAAACGTAGTTACACAGTTGAAATTCTTCCCAGTTTGAGCCGTATCAGTGGATATTGTGTGTAACCACGTGGCACCTGGCTCTATGGATGGGAAAAGCAGGCTGTTAGACCCATTGTCATGCATCCTGGTATGTGCAAGCCAGAGAGAAGGGCAGGTGAGCAGATGTGATTCTGCCAACAGGACAGTGAAGGCTTTTTGACTCCTTCTCCTCAGGATTTCCCCACGTTCTTCTTCTCATCCCATCCTTCCTTGTCTCTACTCCCAAAGTCAAGCTCCTGCCTCATGACTGGGGTGTCAAAACTAAATTCTGCTGAGAGCAAGCACCTAGATAATTTTTTTGAAACACAAACGTACTTTCAAACAATTTCCTTTCTTGTCCTCTTTCTTAATATTTTCCTATTTTCCAGTATGTATACACTAACTTGCAAAGCCTGGGATATAGGATATTCCTCTGGTAAAATCTAGGGCAGATGACAAAGTTGCTCTGCCTTTAAGAGATGCTGTGCTCTGAATCTATTTATTAAGACCAGACCTGCATGATATGCACATTACTGTTTTCTGACAACTATCACAATATATTTAAAATATTTAGAAATACTGTTCAGTACCTTTCCAGCAGATAGAAATTGTAAGGTATTACAAATCAAAAAAAGTTGCCTCCTCTCTGCAAGTGAATCAGAGCTTCTATTAGTGAACAGGCTTCTTTCTGCTGATAAAAGTTAGGCTATTCCCTGAAAAGGGAGGAATAGTGCTTCATTTGTATAATTTTTTCTTCCTGTCCAGGCTTGGGTTTTTATTCACTGGGATTTTTTAGTTTGAAGGAATTCCTAGCCTTAAGGAAGTCAATGACTCTTTTTACATAGTGCAGTCTTCATGTCAGTGTTCAAACAGCTAAACAAGGGGATGTTTCCACTTTTTCATTATTTCTTATACTTAGTTCATTCGTTTTATTTTCTTGACAGCGTATGTTGCACTTGTGTGGGAGATTTGTTGGAGCACTCCTTGCTGTATTGCAAACAAACCAGATGTAGCTCAGGAATGTTGTCTCATTGCTAGAGAGATTTTGGCATGGCTGATCATGTACTGGACTTTGTGCAGCAATCTGGGGTGAATAAATCTCAGTGAGCTGGAGGATTGCAATGTATTTACACAATGTATCTGCAGGTACTGGTATGTCTATGAACAACTGCGGTGTGAGAAGAAGGAAGATAATTCAATTTATAGAATAAATTGTACATTGTGTTCTTCCTCTACTTCCCAGCTGAAAAACAGCAGGCACACTCAATGTACATACAATTTCCTCTCCCAAGCCCTTTCCTTCCTTTATGATAGCTTGGCTTCTTTTTTATGTTCTTTCTTCAGCTTGTAATTTCATTTGGATGTGATTGGAAATAATGTATAGTTCACCAGAGGGAAAGAATTCATTGTGCAATGTGTTGGAAGAGGAAGGGGGAGAAAAAGACAAAGATGAAAAATGTATTTAAATTTCACCTGTACAATAAGCTCCAGCTTTTCTAAACTATGGTGGACACAAAAGAAGAAAATAAGGAGAAACAGATTGTTGTTGCATTTTGCCATCTGCTCAGTGTGTCATAGATAGCTTTTATCAGCAGGGAGTTATTATCACCAGTTAAAAACCATACTCTCTTTAAATAGTCTCTCTCTGTTTCTCTCTCTTTAAAAAAAAATAAATCAGTATAACAAAAAATATAATTTCCACCATTTAAATACATGTAGTGGGTTGGAAAGCAAAACAAGTGAGAGACTCCAGGTCAGAAATACAATTTAATAGGAAGAAAGGAAAAAAAAAAGGTAAAATAAAATAAACCAAATAATACAAAAGACCACTGACAGAGTCAGAATACAACCTGATCAGGTGATGGAAGCAGTCCAGATGAGGTGGTCTTCCTGCAGCAGTGATCCCGTAGAAAGGTCTGGTAGCTCTGGTCCTCTGGGAGTCCAGTCGGTAAGGGTTGCTTGTACTGTCCCAAATTCCAGATTATATCCAAGTGAGAATGCTTGGTTCCTCTCCCTGAGCAGAGCATCTCACAATGGGATGATGAGTCATGAAGTGGGTCCTTGATGGCCCATTAAACAGAGATAGCTCCTGGAGGGAGTTACCTATAAGTCATGGTCAAGACCATTAGCAGAAGATAGCCCAGAGGGAGGGGGCCTGGGAAGAACACTGCCCCACCTTGTTTCAACAGTTCATGACGATGGTGATAGAATAAATACTTTGTACACGTCCTATACTACAACCCAGGACAATACATTTGTGTATTTTTTCCCTTCTGGGATGAGTTTTTGTGCTTGCAGAAGAGGCCCTGTCTCATGTCACACCCTGGGCTGTCCATCCTTGGCTGTGAGGGATTGTGAGACATTCCCAGCAGAGCCCAGACAGCCTGGACGTGGCTCCAGCTGCTCTGTGCCAACATGACTTGGCTTGAGAAGTGTCTGCACTGGACTGTAGTGCTGCCACTCTGTAACTCTGTTGGACTTAGCTTTTATAACCCTCCACCAATCTCCAATTTATGGGTGAGCTGTGCTGAGATCACAATGCAGGGACATTTCTCATCCAACCAGTTCTGGAGCTTAAGTTACCAAAAAGGGATTGTTAAGATTTATGCAATAGAAATGTACATAAATCTGTTCCTCACTCTCTATTTTTATCACAGCAGCTGCAGCAGTTACAGCAGCTGCAACAGTGGATCTCTCCATAGGTACTTTTGTGCCATTTCCACTGAGATCTGCTCTTGTCCCATCAATACCTGTCTTCATTTTGGAGAGACAGAGGTACCTAACTGCATGCTTGGGTAAGGCTATGCATGCATTCCCTGGGACCATAACTGCAGTCGAACGTAGCTCTCCCCCCTGTTAATTCCTGTTGTATCTCCCTGAGGCTCTTCCTTTACAAATGACTTCATTTCAAATAAAACAAATTTTCCCTGCACCAGAAAGTTCCTAGTTAAAGTTAACCATTTTTTTTTCCAGCTTTGCACGTATTGCTTCAGATGCACTGTTTCCCCAGAAATTTTAACCAAATCCCTGTGTAGACATTCTTCTCTTGCTTTCCATGTATGTACATCAAACTAAGAACATGTATATTAGCCTGTGTACCTTCAGCAGATAATTTCCCTAGAGCAGCTATTGTTTATTTTACTATAAGTGATGGCTTCATCCCATTTGGAGAAGCAAAGCAAAGCAACGCAAAGCAAAACAGAACAAAACAAAACAAACAAAACTGTATTCATTGCTCCTTCTCCTTGTCCTTGGATCTGTCATGAGTGATGGGACTATATGAAGAGAATTAAAGGCTAAAGGAAAGTTATGTTTTTATTTGTAGATTGTATTGGAGAACACTGATAGCTGTTTTGATTTTATCTATGTGGATTGGACCATTGGAGACCAATGATATTGTTGGCGGTGGTTTTTTGTTAAATTTATTCCCACTCTCCATTAATCTGAACATTCATCAAAGGACACTGTGCCATGCAGCCAAAGTTAATTTCTATACTAGCTGAAATCAGTTGAATGGTTGAGTTCTCATAGTGATATAGGCCCTGCCCCACCGGAACTTCTGTCTCAGCTAATGCAAACCATAATAAGTACGTTGTAAGGCTTCATTTTTTGATTGGTCTCCTCTATTTAAGGAATGTCAACACTGAGGATTAATGAAGGCATATGAAAACATATATTTATTAAAAACATACTTCTATGAGATAAAGTTTTTAGAGACTTTAGTCACAGTTATCTTCTGTTGTGGATTTTCTTGGTGTGGTTACTTACTATTAAATTTTTAAAAGAGCAATACAATTTGACAAATATGATATGAGTGTCAAGTATATTGACATTAAAGCAAAAGAGGTTGCTGAGAAATTTGTCCAGCTTACAGGCTGTCTACATTGGATAACTCTCAAGCTTCTTATTCATGATTTTTTATAAACATGAAAATAATATTCTTCGATTGCATTCCTGTATAAATGAATTGGTAAAGATCCTTTTTCAAAGGAGATTCCAGGGCAAGGAGTATATAACACATAATGGTTGAAAGAAAAGGTGTTCTGGTTTTGTTTATTCCTTTTGATACATCTCTAAAGACGACCAGGACCCATTTACAAATGAGAGCAGTCTGAATGCTAGTCTTGTATGGGCAGGATCTCACACCAATGCACCAAGATGAAAGCTAAGGATAGTTTTGGAAAAGAAATGCCTTGGTCTTCAGCTGATATGCAATGTCCCAGTGGCAAGCTTCCTCCTGCTCATGCAAACAGTGATTCTGCCTGTGATGGATGTAGAAATGGTGTTGGGGCAACTGATTTGGAGAACCAGAACTCAGCTTTCACAAGGTAGGTAATTTTCTAGTTCTTCATTCCTTGTTTTCAGTTGCAAATCCTGCAATACAGATAGAACTAAAAAATTAAAACAGCACTCTGCCTTGTGTCTGTACTGCCTTTGTCAGTCTGGTCTCCCATTGCATATATCCCTCTTATTTCTCATCATATGCTGGTAAGAGCTGCAAGGACACTGTTGGGTGAAAGTCGTGTGAGAGAGCTTGTGCATCCATTCTCTAAGAAAAAATAATTTGCCAAAGCGGTACATTGCTTTTGTTTAGTGGATCTTGCCTCCATATTGTTTTGAGAAAGGATTATGAATTATGCTACTGATGTTAGTGACCATGACACGTTTAACAATGATTTTGAGGGTATTTGAGATACATGAGTTTTCTCCCCTGCATTACAGTCTCTTCTCTGTCTGATTTCATTCATTTATTTCCATTGACAGATGCTTTTTTAAGTCATGCTAGCTGTCAATAGATGCTAGAGGTGGTCACACTATGCAAAACAAACTGAAACATGGCAGTGCTTTCTCCTCCTATGAATGAGTAGAAATGGTGTCTATGCTCTTCCCAAATCATAGAATTATAGAACTACTTAGGATAGAAAAGACCCTTGGAATCATTTGGTCCAACAAATACTGGACTTTCTCCTGAGTCTCTGGGCTTGTTTGAAGCCATGCCAGCAACCATGTTTGGAGCGCCAGGAGACAGCTGGAGCAGTGTTTTGGGTCTCATAGCTCAGGTCATTTTAGGACAGGCCTTCCAAGTCAATTCACCAAACATTGTCTCTTTTTCTGCTAGCATAAAGAATATGTTTTTTCAATCATGTATTTATAAGCCAGGCTAGATTTGTCTCCACATGAAATGTTAAAATATTAATCCTGCCTCTGTGTTGTCAGAGTTGAATGTGGCTGTCACGATCTTTAGGGCAGAGCTCAGGAAAGATCTGATGCAGCTTCTGCCTGTGGGCAGGGAGTCCCCGCCCTGGGCTGACCTGGCCCCACCAGCAGCTTTCCAAACTCTCACTGGTGTATCCTGCAGCCACTTACGTTCCCTTTTGTGGCTGTGTCCATGTGAAGATGGGAACTGAGCAGTGTGTCCTAATGTGGCTTTAGCAATATTGCAGCTAATCTAGTGCCTGCTCTCTTGCTGGCCTGTTTCTGACATGTCATCACATCTTATTCCATCTGAGCTGTGATGCTGTCATGCTCAAATGCACAGGGAACTGATGTTTATGGAAGCACACTTGTCTTTGGGTACTTTACATAAGTGGGGCCAGGTGTTCCTTGCATTTTTCATCTTGTCCTGCTGTTATGTCTCTAGGGTGGTACACCTGAGCCTGTGTTTTATATACCTCCTAAAAGGAGGAAAAATAGCCTGTAAGAATTTTTTTGGGGCGGAGGTAGGTTAGGAGTAAAGAGCTGGGGGGGTTGATACTTATCCAAAATTCTGGATTCTTTCAGGAATGATAGGTGTTGGGTTTATGCTGCAGGGTAAAACTTTTTTCTTTTCAGAGGAGTGTCTCAGTTTTAGATTTGTGCCCCAGGGGTTGGGTTTGAGCCCCAGGATAAAATGTTTTATTCTTTTCAGGGGGGGTGTCTCAGCATTGAAGAGCAGAGATAATAGAATGGGAAGAGGAATTACTATCCATATAATATTATCAGCCTGCTCAACCAGGTGCCAATATTTGTACCACCACATCTACACAGATAAATCTCAAAATGTTTCTCAGCGTGTTTGGCAATCTTTGCTGTGCTCCCACTGTTTTCAAGTTCAAGTAATGTCATTCCACAGAGCAGCTGTTGGGATGAGAAGGGGGAACCTAATCTCAGATAAACAGTAAAACAAATTTCTGATTGTTATTGTAGTCTAAATGAGATTTTGACTAGAAAATTTCAGGAGATATAATTTAAATATCTCCACGTAAGAAGATTCTGAGGAGGAATACTTCAGAAATTTGAAGGTAAGACAGGGATAGGTTAGAGGAAAATAAGTCAAGAAAACATATGGAAGGAATTTGTTAGGGGTTATGGAAAGGAATAAAATTAACTTTCAAACAGAAAGTTTTTCTGAAAATCCTTTCAGATTTTAAGGAATTTGACTTCAATGGACAGGCATGCACTTGAAGGAGCAGCAAAGATGGCAAGACTTGGACAAATCCCAAAACTCTCTGCAACCTCTCTGATGTCTGAGTACAAGCCCTATACCTAAAGGAAGCAGTGTTTGCATGCTGTGTTCAGAGAACAGGGACACCTGAGGGGCTGTTGCCTCATGTTGGATGTTGGGGAGCTGTGGCTCTCCATTTCCTGCCTTCAGGGTGTCTTAGTGCTGTGTCTGTTTTGGCCTTTTTGGTTTGGCAGGTTTTGCAGGTGTATTGCAGAGTGATGCTCTGTGCCACAAATTTCAATCCTGCAACTAGAACCAAGCTTGTAGGAAAGCCCAGTTCCTGCTGAGATGTCTTTCTTCAAAAGCACTGCCATTCAGACAGTTCAGAAAACACCGTGGGGAGTTTCTTTCTGTATAAATTGTGCTGCAATCTTTAATCTCTCCAGTTTTCAAGCTCTTTTCCAATCCCGTATACTGTTCTTCACCTTGAGGGCTCACTTGTTTGGGAGCTTTCCTGGCACTTAGGCTTTCTCATACCTTTCCCATTTTGTTTCCAGAAATCTTCCTAACTGAAATAACTGTGACAACATTAGGCAGCTGCTCAACCAAGTATGCACTTGCTAACATCTGTGTTGAGCTACTCCTCATTACTTGGTGGTTAATGATCTTACACCTATGTGGGAACCGAATTTGCAAAGACCCTCCTCTTGGTTCTGATATTGCTCCTTTGCAACTACTAGATGAAACCTACTGCAAGAGACTGGCCTGCCAGTGGCAGGCAGCATCTGGTGTTTGTAGGAATGCATTTCCCACACCCAGCAAGTGTTTTCCACATAGGGAAAAATTTAAGACTCACCCCTTGCATTTTTTATAAGGTAAAGAACCCAGAAACTTAGATATCCTTCTGACAGTGATTGGCTCAGTGCCAAGAGAGAAGCATCTATTGAACCTTTTCACTGTTCTTCAAATCCTGTATCTCTCCCTATTGGCAGCAAGCCAAATTGTCCCTCCTAAAACATTCAGTATTTAGGGAGGAGCACAAAGGAAATAAAGAGCTTGTTGGAGTGTTTCTAACAGGGTGTCAGAGGTTTTCTCAGACACCTGTGTGCGGCTTTTCTTTTGTTTTCTGCAACGTTTGTTATTTTCACTTATTCAACAATTTACTTTACAAAGCACCTCAGAAGAGCAGTCTTCCTAAAATTGTTTTAAACCAATCTGCAAGGGCTGGACCCTCAGAGGTTGATACATTTACATGTGGTTTATAACACTCTGGCTACACTTTAAAGTGTACCTGGTGATTACTTCAGAAAAGACTTGAAGACAAAATAACTGAACAAGTTAGTTTTAAAACCAGTTTCTGGCTCCCTTTCTTAAAATTTTCCTTTGAACATGAGAATGCTTGCAAGCTTATATTTCCTGGACATGGTTTTTAGTATTAGCTCTGCCTACAGGTCATAGTCTGAAGCTTCAATAATTCTTCCCCTAGTGTGTCAAACAGACCTGGTGTGATGGAAGTATTGAGACATGCCCAGAAAGTTCAGGATCTGAAGCTGGAAAAGGAGCATCATGGAACATTACTGGAAGTTTTTCCTGTTTCTTCAGACCCAGTGAAACATTTTGGAGTTTTCAGTGGTGCATTTTGGGTTTTACTAGTTTTCTGTATGCATGTGTTCTTTGTGTTACACTGTTTTTATATAAGTTACAATGCTTTTACCCATGTACTCCTATGTTAAACCCTTTTTTGGTTTCCCCTGAGTGATTGTCAGGTGTCAATCACAATTGTGGGTCCTGTCCATTGCCTTACAGCCTCGCCCTGATATCTAGAAGGTTCTAGTGAGGACGTCGCGTTGGCAGGTTCCCCAGTTCCACCCCCTTGATTTATTGATTTGTTCTATTGACTGTCTTTTATGTTCTGGGTCACTCCCTTCACCTTCTGGATTCGTTCTAAGCTGTCCCCTTCCCATTTCCCCATCCCCATACCTAAGGTGCTGTTCAGAGGAAATTCGCTTTTGTGGGCTCTCTCTCTGGGTGTGAACAAGTCCCGCATGGGCTAATAAACCCCAGTTGAATTCCTCACAAGAGTCCTTCCTTATTGCTTGCCACCATCCACGCTTCTGTTGAAGGCAAGAACCCAAATGATTGGGGACGGATCCCAGAATACGAAACCGTATCTTCACCATGGGCTCGGAGCCAGAGCTAGCCAGGAAGTGGGACATGGGTCCCAAGAGATGCACCGCACATTTGACACTTTTTCCCACATTCAGACATTGCAGAGAAGACATCGTTTTTGCACCTTTTTTGTCTGGACAGTGCCATGACTATAAGAATTTATGAAGGTGTCCCATCTCTTCACAGATGACTGGATTTCCTTGCTAACAACTACCCGCTAATCTGCTAAAATGCTTTTGGATGTAAATTGTTAATTGCAGAGAAACCTCCTAAAACTACCTCTGGCCTCAGTGAAGCAACCATCCATGGGACTGGGATTTGGATAGGCAGAGAATTGCCACTTTCTCCTCAGAGTCCCTTAACATTTTGGCACAGAAAGACATGGATTTTCCCATTTTCCTGCAGTGCTTTATGGCTGGTGATAAATTTGATATGTATTTCAAGAATAATCTGCCATTTCTATGAAATCCATTAATTTATAATGCATCAGCTACTACTACTAACCAAATAACACACACCAGTAGCTAAAGGGTATTTTTTTTTTCCTGACACGTACAATATAACTTTATTTCTATGAAGGATTAAAGAAAGTGCAGGAACTTCGTTGGTTTGCGTGAATTTGTGCATTTCAAAAGTGAAAGAGAAGCCAGCCAAAATCAAATTATAAGCTTATTGTGAGTATTATGACCTCATCCTTAGATGAGTGTCACTACAAACTGTCTCAGTGTAGCATGGTATTCTGGTGGTCTCTTTTCATAGCTGGTTGCATTTACTGAGCTGTGCATCTTCTGGGTTGATTTGCTACTAAAAGGTCAAGTCAACTGGATGTGGCGGCAACCAAGGGCTTTTGCTAAAAAATGATTCCTTTTAAAAAAGGAACGTCATAGAAATGAAGGAAGGAAAAATGACTTGTTTAAATGCTACAGACCTTCAAGCTGCAGTAATTAAAGAGACTGACTTAATAAAAGATGGAATTGGATGACAGTATCAGCTGTTATGTGATAGTGTGTTAGCTACCTCTGAAACTCTGGGGGATTTTGTAGAAGAAAATGATCATCAAGATATTATGCAACATCTCAGTCTTTGCAGAGACTTCTAAGAAGGAAATTGCTGACCTTCCCCCCCCAGCCATCTTCTCTGAGATGTTTCAATTCCATTTTGCTTTTAAATTAATTAGAAGCATTCCTAGCAGCCTGTTGAAACATCACAGAAATGTAGTGATGTGGTCAGATAGACCAACAGAATTGTTTCCTGTAATGGTTCTTGCAGTCCTGGAAACATTTCTCCCCTCACAGCAGCAATTCTTGAAAATCCATGATCATATAAAATGAAGCAGAAAAAGATAAGCAGGTCGTCTTGGTTTAGAAAGACAGGTATCTGCCAGGGAAACTGGGGTTCCCCTTAGAATAGAGGATGTAAACCCCTCACCCCCCGCCAAGTTCTAATTTTGCAATTAACGGCTCTCAGGCAAAGATTTGGGAGTAGGAATAACAGNCACAGGTCTACAGCCCAGTCTCCTATAAAAGAGGTATAGCCCAGGAAAATATTTGCAAAGTGCCTCTGAAAACAAAATGGAAGAAGATGCTTTTAGGCACAGCACCAGCAGGGGCAAGTTGTAGCTGTTAGCAGTCAGTGGTTTGAAGTCTATTGCCACTGAAGTTTATCAGTACTTCCTATATTTTCTGTACAGAAATAGTACTGTATGAGTGGAATATCTTTATTTTATCAGTTTTTCCTTTTAAACCCTGTGGTATCTCCCACTTAACTATGTCTAATGGGCTAAAAGTAGCAATGTGATGTCACTCATGGGGGGAAATATGGGAGTTTCAGACTGAAAAGCTGGAAAAACACTTGCCTGTTCTCTTTAGAATGAACTAATGAATCAATTAAATCAGGCACTCCAGCTAACATTTTAAAATCTGCAGCGTCCTGTCTGAAAATTATTATCTGAATTTTTTGCCAAAGTGCAGCTCTGCCTTTGAGGAACTGCATAGACTCAACAGATGAGACAAAAGAGAGAATCTTGGTGAAACTTCCAGTCTACTGGTTTCTCTAATAACTAACTTTTTTAATGTAATAGCCCATAGTGTCTAGCCCATGGGCCTTATGTCTTGCCTTTGCTTTAAATTGCAGCCCAAAGAATTTCCATTTAAGAACTGAAAGCAGATGTTGAAAACAGCTTTTTTACATCTCCATAATCTGAAAATGAGTTAGGTATGCATAATATAGCCTTCTCAAATTTGTTTGGAAATACATTGTTTCTGACTTGACCTTTCTTATGACAAAGTGTTGAGTCTGATACATTTTTTTCAGCCAAAGACCTAATCTAACTCCATTGTTTTTTTAAATATTGGAAACATTGAGCAAGAGTTGTTGGCAAAGTTTGTTGTATTTTTATACTATACACATAATACACATTAGTATTAAATGAGAATTTATCTATAAGAAAGTAGACTTTTTATTTAAATAGAGTGAAAGGTCTGAGTACTGTCCTTGGAAGTCTGAAATTCATGGCATTGCTCTAGAACAGCTTCCCTTTTGTGATCATTCCTTATCTGTGTGAGTACAAAATTTATCCTGTATGCGTTTCTAGGCTATGTTTCCTAGAAGTTACTAATAAATGCTGAAAAACAAATTGGGTTGAAAATAGGGATTAAGAAATAGATAGGATTCCATGTGAAAACTATATGTTCCTGTATAGATTAACTTGTCAGACAGACACTGTATGCAGTTACCTACTCAAGTGTAGTTTTCTGAATTGCAGTTTGCTTACAAGCCTCAACATTTATTTTTTCTTAAAACCCCACAAAATTTCAAATGAGTTTTTGCAACAAAGGTCTTGTTCTCATGCAACTTAACAGTTACATTCAGATTAATTTTTGAAGTTAAAGGACTTTCCATTTGAGCCATGCTTTGAGAGATCCAGGCACATTCAGGGAATAATTGAATATATTTGCAGTGTATTGTAGAGCATACAGGTAATTTGGGATATAATTGCTTTAAAGCTTATATAAATAGACACGCTTTGCTGAAAATGCATATGTTTAAGAGTAAGTGTTTTCTTGGAAATGAAAATTACTAGTTTTGTGGGGTTTCACTAGTATGTCCTCCAAAAGTTCCGATAAACATACACTTGCTAGATATTTTTTCTAGAATGATGATTCATCTTTTTGATTAGAGAGGCTTATAAATCATATTGCCTTGTGCACTTCAGTCTATTTGCTGATACTGTATTTTGGGTCCTATGGTAGTAATCATTTTAAGCTGCTGGGGGTATTTTAATGAATATTGAGTTATTTTTCTCTGAGTTAAAACAACTTCAAAACATTTAATAAAAAACATGTGCCTCTTTAGTACTAAATAAAATTAACTTAGGAATGCTTGTAATTTAGGCAGAAGTCTGTTCTTACAACCTTCCAGCCTGAATTTATGAGATGTGATACAAACAACAGAAAAGGTAGGCATGTATATGGAGAGAGGGTAAGTGGGAATGAGGCAACAGAAGTGTAGGGTTGGGTATGAAATCCTGGAGGACTGAGAGGTATTTTAGTTGCAAAGTAATGTTAGTTGTTTTTAGTAAAGACAGCCACTGGAAAAAAACCCAAGCTTAGGTGGAAGAGGTGACAAAATTGAGCTGCAGGGAGCAGGCAGGGTGTGAGGTCTGTGATACAGGAGTGCAAGGGGCACATGGACAGATTTCCTGCCTCATCCCTATGTGAGACTGTGAAAGGCAAGTGTGGAGATTGTGTGACGTGCAGGATGTGTGGGTAGACAGTGCTGCTCAGGCAGATGTGACTGCAATAACACAGAGCTGAGCCATGGCCAGAGCTGCAAGTTGGACTGAGTCTGTATCATCCTCTGAGTTCCATGGTCTGGGGGACAGGCAAGGCTGGTTCAAGTCTGGTGCTATGTTCTGTGCAGATCTCATCACCAGCTGGGAATCCACTATGAGAAAAATGCTTTCAGCAGCCACCTAAAAAATAAAATTATCTTTTAAATATGGGTAGGGAAAGGGGAGCAGGGAAAAGTGAGAGCACAAGCAATGCAGAAGAATACTACATAGGGAGGGAAAAGGCAGCAAATGTATAGAAAACCTGTTGCTGGGGTCAGACACTGAAGAAACAGATTCAGACCCTACTTTAAACAAAATTTTGCAGAAGTGTTCTGCTATTGGGTTTCTCTGTATTAACCTGCTCTTTCTGTTGCATTGAACACAAACAAAATGCTAGTGCCAATGTCTTCCTAAAAATGGGTATTGGTTTCCTTTAGATATCAATTGTAATGAGCAGACATTATGCCAATATACTGGCCTGTACTTACTGAAAGCAGGTACATATTTTTACTGTGAAGAGTGAGTCTGATACCCTCGTCTCTCACAAAATGGTAACAGGGAGACTTTCCATGTTGTGTGTCTCTGTGCAATCCCTCTAGACAGACTCCAAAGATCACAGAATCACAGGATCAATTAGGTTGGAAAAGACCTCTGAGATCATAGAATCCAACCTTTACTTATACACCTCCAGGGATGCTGACTCTACCACTTTGCTGGGCAACTCTTTTCAATATCTGATCACCCTTTCTGTGAAGGATTTCTTCCTAATTTCTTCCAATCTAAGCATTCTCTAGTGCAGATTGAGGTTATGTCCTCTTGTCCTGTCACTGCTTGCCTTGGAGAAGAGACCAACCCTCCCCTGGCTACACTGTCCCTTCAGTCAGGTGTAGAGAGTGATAACGTCTCCCCTGAGTCTCCTTTTATCCAGGATAAACACCCCCAGCTCCCTCAGCCATTCCTCACAGGACTGGTGCTCCAGACCCTTCCCCAGCTCCATTCCCCTTCTCTGGACTCTCTCCAGCACCTCAGT